>APFE031520061.1:217318-231365 GCA_000404065.3 Pinus taeda | reverse complement strand
CTTCTTCAGACCTCTTCTACAAGTGTTAGGGACCTATATGACTTCAAAATGATGGAGCTTAAACAAAATTGATCAAAACTTAGAAAGGCACCTTTTCCTTCAAATCAGTGAGCTAGTTTACCTAGTTGTTTCTTCAAACTGGTAACCTCCTTCTTTAAAGCTTTGTTGTATGATCTCAGGCTCATGTTCAGCTTTCTTATGAGTTTAGCCTGCTTGAGGGCTGGTACCGTCCATGAATACACATCAGACATTGAATCTACTTGACCCACTAGGCTTTTGCTACCTTTTAACACAGCTCTTCTATAGTTGGCATATCTGACTGCACGCTCCTTCTTCTCCATTTCGCTTTGAAATCTTTCGCACAGAGAAACACCACTAGCTTCAACTCAAATGGCAAATTCAAATTTTGGAACGCAGGCTCGCTTGCAATCAGGTTCTTTTAAAGAAGAAACCCGGGCTCCTTTGCAATTTAACAGTCTTATCATACAAGCGGGTCAGTTCATGCATCATTAACAAACATCATAACACTACCATGCACTACAAAACCGTTTGAATGATTTTTATGTGCGTGGCTATGAACCTATTGGTGGAATGATGGCTCATAATCGCTTGGAAAGGACGCCAACTGACAATAAACGGACGGACACAATGCCTCATCCCTCCAGACATGACATTTCAAGAATCTGCACTGCAAAATCCCCGAATCCGCGATTTCGTAGCGCGGATAGTTATAAATTAGCAAAATGCGCTACGAAATGGCTGGTTACTGACACGCTGCGAAAAAGCTAAAACATCATTGCACTGCAAAATCAGCCCATAAAACTGCGCTGCGGAAATGCGAAAAGGACCAGTGACGTAAACAAGATAAGACATGCCTTATACAATCATGATGGAGGATGACTAACGGTATTTGAAAATGATTCACATCAATATCTTTCTAAAACATGATCCCTAAGTAACAAACATAGGACAACAACCATTTGACACCCATTTTTGACAATGAAATTTTTTGGACAACATTATGTACATGTGACTGCAGTTCTAGGTGATAACAGAATCAATGAAGCATCAGAAGAAGGAATTGGCAATACAAAAGCATCAGAAAACACTCCATCAAGGTATGTTCAGAAAAATCATCCAAGATCTCAAATTCTAGGTGATAAGGAAGCTACAGTACAAACTAGAAGAACTCATGTTGGAACTTCTAGTTATCTAGCCTTATTATCCACAATTGAAACACAAAATGTAAATCAAGCTAGCAAAGACGAATGTTGGGTTAAGGCTATGGATGATGAACTTGACCAAAAAGAAAAGAAACATACATGGGAATTAGTACCAAGAGCTCATGATAAAAATGTTATTGGGACAAAATGGGTATTCAAAAAAAAACCTAAATGAAAATGGAGTGGTAATTAGAAACAAAGCAATACTTGTGAACAAAGTTTATGCGCAACAAGAAGGGATGGAATTTTAAGAAACATTTTCACCTGTAACCAGACTTGAATCCATAAGAATGTTCCTTGCATTTTCAATCTTTCATAACTTTAAATTATATCAAATGGATGTTGAATCTGCATTTTTGAATGGGGATCTAGAAGAAGAAGTTTATATTGAACAACCTGAAGGGTTCATTCTAGGAAATGATAAAAACCTTGTTTGCAAACTCAAGAAGCCATTATATGGGCTAAAACCAGCTCCTCGTCCATGGTAGTATTGCGTTAACAAGTATCTTCAACAACAAGGTTTCACTAAGGTTTCCTCAGTCATGCAGCAAGAATTTAAAATGTTATTACTTGGTGAACTAACATACTTTCTTGGTCTTAAATTTCAACAAGAAAAGAATGGTATCTTTCTCTCACAGACTAAGTACCTCAAACAAATTTTTAAGGTGGAATGGAATATTGTAAACCTGTATGCACACCAATGGTAACAAGTTTTAACCTCAGTTCACATGATTATTATCCCTCAGTAAATCAACCAAAATATAGATCTATGATCGGGAGCTTTCTCTACCTTACAAGTACAAGACAAGACATAATGCATGTTGTTGGGATTGTTGGATGGTTTCAAGCAAATCCTAAAGAAAGCATCTCCATGTAGTCAAGAGAATATTCAAGTACCTATAAGGCACTGAAGATTATGGTATGTGGTATCCCAAACATGTAGATTTTTCTCTTCATGCTTACATAGATGCAAATTGTGCAGGTAATGTTGATGATCAAAAAAGTACTAGTGGAGGAGAATTCTATTTGGGACCCCATTTGGTATCATGGTTCAGAAAAAAAACAAAGCCCCATTACTTTATCTACTACTGAAGCAGAATATGTTGTCGCTGCATCTTGTTGTACTCAAATTTTATGGATGATGCAAACATTAAAAGATTTCCAAATCAATTTCCTCAACCTATACCTATTTTGTGTGATAATACTAGTGTCATAATTATTTCTAAAAATCTCTCCATGCACTCAAAAACCAAGCATATTCCAATCAAATATCACTTTCTGAGAGAAAGGGTGCATGAACAAAAGTTCAAATTGGAGTATGTTCCCTCAAAGGAACAAGTTACAGACATATTTACAAAGCCTCTTCCATGTGATTCCTTTGAATATCTTAGACAGAAACTAGGATTGGTTTCTGCTTCATCACTTCATTAATTATTCTAGCAGATATTTCATATTCAGGGGGAGAAATACATATGTTGTTTTGATGATGTCTCCCATGGGTTTTTTGATATTCATGTTGCTTATATCACTGATACTTCATCTGATGTAGTAATAAGTGAACTAGTATAGACAGTACATGCTCAGGAGGAGTTGTGGTTATGAAAAAAATTCAACATTTTTCTTTTTGTACGTGGATATTATGAAGGGTGGTTGTGTATGTACACGAGTTCTAATCTAGACAGTCGTGTATATTTCTCTATGTTGAAGAATTATGGGGACAGACTCAGGGAAAGGCTCTGATATGGTTCAGACATTTATTATTTGGCATTCTGGTCCTGATATTGGTTGGTGTTGCTTAGAAGTTTAGGGGGAGCCATGCTTCTAATAGTGCATTGTTGGAATAATGATTTCTTTAAAATTCTGGATAGGTACATGTCATGGATGATAATGCTAAGGACACATATATTGTTGAAGTGGTTGTTGTCACACTTAATGCATATGGTGCATATTATATATGGTGTATGATAGTTGTTGATGACTACCATGGTTTTATTGAGGTCTTTTTTTTGGTTATAAATTCCATATTTTTCTCTTCATGTAAAGGTCATGTAAAGACCTATGTTATAAATCATTGTAAAATTTTGTCATGGACTATTGTGGTCAATTCATGTAATCCTATATTTTTGGGCATGTGATGTAATGTTGAGTCAAATATGTAACCCCATTGTGTTGGGTGATCAGTGTAAGCATGAGTCATCGATGATAGGAAAGGTCATGGCTGGTTGAATCACAGAGCCACATACTTCTTTTCATATCTTCAGAAAATTCAGCGTGTGGTCACGGGGAGTCTGGTCAGTATTCAGAATTCATTCTCTGTAGATCAAATCTCTAGCACTCATGACAACAAAGGGACAGAAGCCTTCATTCAACATTGGTCATCCCTTTCCCCTTAATGTCAAAGGGGGAGAGAAGTTTGGTGTTTTGGGAATACTTGGTGACTTTGGAGAGAAACCTGGTATATCTACAAATGTGTTTACAGATATCTACAGGTGATGGTGACCAAACACCAAAGTGGTTGTCATCAAGTCCAAAGGGGGAGATTGTTGGCATTATGACAAATGTGTTGTCTTTGATGGCAACCTACTTAATAAATATGTCGATGTGATGGTAGAAGGATGATTATTCAAGCCAGTACATATTGAATATCAGTTCAGAGAAAGAGGAATGATAAAGATAAAGTTTGAAGAAGTATTTACACGTTTTGTGAAGAAAAGCCACATACATATGTGAATATGGTAAAGCAAAGTCGCATACAGTTTCCGCACCATAGTATTCATAATATCAAGGGTCTTTACCATGGTATTTCCCCATAGTAATGAGCGCGACAACAGATATTTAATCCCTTCAAAGAATACCATCAGTGTAAATATGGAATTGGGCTAAGGCCTAAGATATATAAGGAGACTGAGATCAAAGTGCTAAGTGTGCATGATTTTGTTTATAGATGAATTGTTTGATCTGAAATAAGTGTGCACCCAGGAGTGTGATGATGGACTAGATATTATAGATATGAAATAACTACACATTGAATAATCTTCTTATGGGTTGATAGATTTGTGATGATGATGTTATGATGTGTGTCTTTGACAGTGTGTGCTGACATTTGGGTTTGATTGATGATTTGTTGTGCAGCGAAGATATTATTCAATAGTTACAAATCTATACACATTTTTTCTTCAAAAATTCCACGTACATACACGAATCAGTGTTTGGGTAGTCGCGTATTGATTCTGCAATATGGAAAAATTTGTACGCAGGTATGCTTCTTGAAAGGCGCATACATATGCGAAAGTGTCTTATAAGGGACATGTACATATGCTAAGGTTTTGTTGTATATGATGTTTGATTAGTCTTGTTGTGTTTATTGTTGTATGTTGATGAAGTCTTCCATGATATTTGTGTTTGATAGTGATGATTGAGGTTGAACTTATTATATTATGAAATGTTGATTATTAATGATGTTTTTATGAGATGATATGGATTTGGCTCAAAGATCTGTGACAAGGTAAGTATGTGTTTTAGTGATTGATTTCAATACTGCAGTGATTTAGTTTCAGGGTTCAGTGTTTTGAGATCCGTACGCAGGTTATCTGAAGAGAAAGCGTGTATATACGCAGGTATGTATCATAAAAATAGCGTATATATTTGGACATAAGGTTGACTAGGGTTTTCAATGATAGGATTTGGTTTCTGTGATGAAATAGATGGTCTGACATTCTAATGAAGAGTATTCAAAGAATTGAAATGATCTAGCTACTTTGGTTGTTTGAGATTTGGTATTTCTAGGTTTATTCAATGATTTGATGATTAAGTTGGTTCAGTGATTTGATATAAGTGTTGGTTTCAATATTGTTGTCTAATATTTAGAAGAGATCCAGTTTGAAATATTCTAAAAAGTGATCAACAAAGAATAGAGGATAAGGTGGTTGTAGCTCCCTTCCAGTAGAAGATAGAAAATGAGAAAAGTTTGTAGCATTCTGCAGGTGGGTGCAGGCATACTGGTATGAGTCTGTGTCATTACATTTATTGTAAGAAATATATTTTTATAATAAAATAAGAAGATAGAGACGAAAGCAAGAGTGGTTTTTTCCCACATTAGGTTTCCACCTAAAAATCTTGGTGCTCATGTGTTGCTTGTGTGTGATGAATTATTCTATTCTTACTGCACATGATTAATGTTTAATTAATATTTAATGAAGTACTGATATATTGGTTCAAGTTAAATAGAAGATGAATTAACTGAAATACTTAGTGAGCTAGATATATGTTACTTATCTTCATTACAGTCGTGTACAAACACATGTTTACTTCATAACGATCATGTACAGAAATCTGAATAAGAAAATAAAATTTTAAGTAGTTTAAAATATTGATTCACCGCCCGCTCCCCCCCCCCCCCTCAATATTTTTCTAACAACCTCCCCTCACCTATGATTTGTCAAATTGTGCTTTTAGGATTTCCTCTCTTTTCTTTGGAGCGCATGGTGCAACCACAAAACATGAAGCTTTCAACCTTGTCCCTTTAGCTTCCCCCCACTACGTTGGACTAGGGAGACCTCTTCCTCATAGTTCATGGCATATTAAAAATGAAAAGTGGAGCCCTCCTAAGCCACTAATTATTTTAACCACGCCCTCTGCATTAAGCCTACTTCTTTTAACCCTCTCACTGGCCTATCATGAGCAGATCATTCCACGAGCTAGGTAGTGATAGAATAGATATTTTTAAGGTTGACCTTGCCCAAATAATTTTCATTGGAAGGAGTACCCCCCCTAGCATGACAAGGTGATTCCCAAGAGCATATACTAAGGAGAAAAGCTTGAAGAAAATCATGTACCGAGACAAAAAGAAGACATTGCATGATGACTCAAATGATTCTGATATTGATCAAAGACCCTGTTGTAGCATCCATTGTTATTTTAATTTTATTTTCAGTCTTATTGCAAAATGAAAAAAAAAAAAAAATCAAATATTATGTTATAACAGAAATAAAAAGAAATGTGGAAATTTGAAAGAAATGACTTGTTTTATATTATTAATGGCTTTTGAACGTGAGAAGATCTAAGTCGTCCACTTGGAAGGCAACAGATCCGACAGTAATCACGCGGTTAACAAGGGTGAGGTTTACTCCAAAATCGGACGCGAGAAGTATAAAATCAAATTAGAACCTCAGTTGATCAGGGTCATCCGCTTGAAGAATGTAGATCCGATGGTAATCGCGCAATTAACAAGGACGGTGTTTAATTCAGAAAATGGATGCAATGGTTTATAGAATATGGTTTAATCCATTGAAGGATGGATCAATCACACCCGCTCATCAAGAAGGGACGAGATTCGACAGATATCGCGTCAAAAAGTGCTCGGTTTTATTATAAATTCTAGACCCGAGAAGTCTTTTAACTGCATTTTTGTTTCCTATTAGGTCCGTGGGGAAGGCAAAGGTCTATGGAAAAGGCGGATGCAACAAGATTATGAACCGGAAGTCTAAATTCTTTTCAGTTCCGTGGTAAGCCATATTCCGCGTAAATCAATCAATTCTGTTGTTTCAGCAGAATAACTAGAATTAGAGGCAAATGACCGAAACTCCAAAGGAATGGTGATTGGTCGGTTTCTTTGTGTTTCAGCCAAAAAGAGCACTTCCGATATATATGTGGGCCATAAGGGTTTCTTGGTGTTTCCACCAATCAGAACATTTCTAATACATACGTGGGCCCATAACCCACAGCGACGCATAGAATCTTGTAAAGCCGCAGTTTCGCTGTGTTAAAATAGTTTAGCTATTATCAGAACATTAACAGAGAAACTTCATCAGCAGTCAAGCCACAGATCTAAACAGTGAGCAACCATCATCAGTTATATTCTAATTTCTGTTACTTCTTGTTATTTTATTTTCTTGAGAATGAGGTGTATGAAAAAAATGAAATATTATGTTATAACAGGGATAAAAGGAAATGCGAAAATTTGAAAGAAATGACTTATTTTATATTATTAATGGCTTTTGAACATAAGAAACTCGCAAGAAGATCTGAGCCATCCACTTGGAAGGCAATAGATCTGACGGTAATCGCATGGTTAAAAAGGGTGAGGTTTACTCCAAAATCGAACGTGAGAAGTTATAAAATCAAGTTAGAACCTCAGTTGATCAGGGTCGTCCGCTTAAAGAATTCAGATTCGATAGTAATCGCGCGGTTAACAAGGATGATGTTTAATTCGGAAAATGGACACGATGGTTTTTAGAATGTGGTTTAATCCATTGAAGTATAGATCAATCACAGCGGCTCATCAAGAAGGGACAAGATCTGACAAATATTGCGTCAAAAAGTGCTCGGGTTTTATTATAAATTCCGAACCCGAGAAGTCTTTTAACTACATTTTTGTTTCCTATCGGGTCCGTGTGGAAGGCAAATGTCTGTGGAAAATGTGGATGCGATAAGATTATGAACCGGAGTCTAAATTCTTTTCAGTTCCGTGGTAAGCCATATTTCGCGTAAGTCAATCAATTCCATTGTTTTAGTAGAATAACTAGAATTAGAGGTGGATGACCAAAACTCCAAAGGAATGGTGATTGGTCTGGTTTCTTTGTGTTTCCGCCAAGTAGAGCACTTTCGATATATATGTGGGCCATAATGTTTTCTTGGTGTTTTCGCCAATCAGAACATTTCCGATACATACGTGGGCCCATAACCCACAGCCACGCACAGAATCTTGTAAAGATGCAATTTCACTGTGTTAAAACAGTGTAGCTATTATCTAAACATTTATAGACAAACTTCATCAGCAGTCAAGCCACAGATCTGAACAACGAGCAACCATCATCAATTATATTCTAATTTCTGTTACTTCTTGTTATTTTGTTTTCTTGAGAATGAGGTGTCTTTTACCCTCAAATGTAATTTTCTATAATGACTTTTACTTTAGACAGTTAGGAGATAGTTAAGCAGTTTGATAATTTTGTTGATTGTCAACTGTCACATGATGTATAAAAAGAGGAAAAATTATAGATAAATGGTTCGAATTTTGAAGAACTTGGAGACTAGGCTACTGTATTTTTGATAAATTGTTGATTAATGAAAGAATCAGAAGTTTTCCACATTGTTGGGTATGATTTTGTGACTTCTCTATTATGTGTCATCATATGTCTTCTTTTCTTTAAGTATAGTAATGAAGTTGCAAGTCTTTGTTTACTTATGTGAATGAAGTTAAAATTCCTTAAAAGAGCGCTCCTATACTTGAAACCCTTACTTCTACATTTATTCTAAGTTACAGTTAATAGTTTCTGCTTAAAGCAGCATATTGTCTCTAACTTCCCAAAGTGTTACATATAATAGTTTCTCTGTAAAATAGCATATTGTCTCTAACTTCTCAAAGCATTCTCCACTCAGCATTCATATGCAACAATCGAATGGCATTCTAAGACTTTCATATCACCTAAGTATTAAAGTTTAAGAACCAGGCCTTTCAGGTCCTTCACTTGAAGATACATCATACAAATAAGTGACAATAATAATAAACATTAATGTCTTAAGCATAATTTATACACAGCCAAGAAATTGGTTTCTTAAGGGACAACATTAATTGGCGATGTTGCCGGGGAGAGAAGTCAAGAACACTTTTCCCTGGGTTTTTAATATTTTCCTCTTGTTTTTCAGTGAGGAGGCAATAGTTGGTTATATTGAACAAAAACAAATAGCTCTAACTTCAAAGAGGCCTCATACGAGGTCAAATACCTCACAGCGAAAAGTTCAAGCCATTTCAGACCCTGAGAGGCTAGTTTCCAAGAGGGTTGGAAGGCCAAAAACTCCTTTTACACCAAGTCCTACAATGTCTGCACCTAGCAGCAGTTCAACACATCTTTCATCCAAACATTCATCTTTTATTGATCAAGAATCACCTTTTACTTCTACTTCATTTCAAGAACCCAGCTGTCAAGAACAGTCTTTAGAATCTATTTCTTTCTCAGTATTAGCTATAGTTATTCAACTTGAACCTATAACTACATTGCAACATTTTCAAACTCCATTTACTCCTCAGACAGATTCTACACCTGTTAGTACTCAAGGTTCGGTAAGTTCAGGAGCAAACATGGCAACACTTGCATTTTGTTGAATAGGTATGCACCTATTCAATTGCCACAACAGTTGAATCAAATGCCTCAATAATACTTGAAAAGTCTTCCTCATTTTTGAGGGAAGGATGAACAAACAACAGAGAAGCATATAGCCGTGTTTTGTAATTTTGCAGAAAATCTAAATGTTGAACACTTGGATGTTGTTTAAGACTTTTTGTGCAATCCTTGGATGGAGAAGCAAGAAAATGGTTTAAAGGGTTCCCTAATAACTCTTTTCCTACATGGGAAGAGATGGAGCTCTTGTTCACCCAGAGATGGGGAGAGAAAAGAGACCATGGGTATTCACTCACATAGTTTAATGCTATTAAGAAGAAATGTGATGAAAGTGTTGTGGAGTTCATCAGAAGCTTCAATAAACTGTACAATAGTCTTCCACTGGGTTCACATTGAGGGAGAGAAGATCCACAACCCTTGATCAGATCCAAACTGATGCATTAGAAATAGAAGCAAATCTGGTGGTTGCAGGTAAAGCTCTAGAGACACAACCTATCCAAGATAAGGGAAAGGCTAAAGTGGAATCCTCTCAAAATCAAGCATTAGAGGATATGAATAATGTAATTAAAACTTTGTCTAGTAAATTGATTAAATTGGAATTGGAGAGTAAGAATTCTCAGAGGCAAGCACAACAGAACAGAAACTTTAATCCTCAATATAGAAGACAACCTATGCAAATTTTACAGAAGGAGTGAAAAGACCAAGATCATGTTCAAGCACCACTTTACTTAGAGGCAAATCCTAATGGAGTACCAGAGCATTCCAAGGACCATGATGATCATATTTTTACATTGTATGCAGGAGATGAAGATGAACTAGGCATTGAGAGAGAAGAATATACTGAAATAGATGCCATTTATGATGAGAATGAAATTGATGAATATTGGAAGTGGTTTACTGATTTTATGCAGGAAGAATTACATAAGAAGTATAACTTGACATTCAGAAAAATATCTAGAAATCAAGAAAATGAAGGTGAGCAGCAAGTTCCGGCTCCCCTACAAAATTTGACTCCACAAGAACCATAGCATGCAAAACAATTGAATAAAGGAAAGCAACAGCAGAATACAAATAGCAAGACTCAAATACTTCAAGGTGAGTCTTCTCAAGAAAGAAGTGAAAAAATTCCTTTAGAAAAACTTGTTTCCATTCCACAAGAGGTTTCAGTGATGAAGAGAAGTTAAGATGAAAATGAAAGGAATACTAAACAAGTTCATGTGTTTAGTCTCACTAGAGAATTAGAAAAAATCAGAATTCATGTGCCCCTCATGGAGTTGGTCAAAACCCCAGTTTATCAAAGAGAAATTGTTGAGTTTATCAATCTGTCTCAGAATGTAAATATCAATGACACTATGATTCTGCAAGAAGATAAACCAGTAGGGGTTTTTGGTCTACATGTGGAGGCGGTAGATTCTTCAACACCTCCTTTCTAGATTTCTTTATTGATTCATGATTTCCTCTTGCATAATTATATGTTTGATTCAGGAGCTTCACATAGCCTTATGCCATTATCAGTGATGAAACAACTAAACTTACAAGTTACTAAACCTTACAGAGACCTGTATTCTTTTAATTCAAATAAAGTCAAGTGTCTATGGGTCATTAAAGATATGGTGGTGTCACTAGCCCAGATCCCAGGTAGAAGCTTCGTAATGGATGTCGTGGTAGTAGATATCCCTGCTAGGTTTGGAATGTTGCTATCTAGGTCATGGGGGGCTAAATTGGGTGGTGTTTTGAAACTAGATTTTACTTACACTGTCATACCAACTTTTGGTGGAGAAGAAAGAAGACTATACAGAGAAACAAGATTTATTAGCACAATCACAAATAATGAAGCAAATAATTCACCTGTATATAGCCAAGAAAAATATCACTTCTCTTGCTTCATGTTGCATGACAATGCAGAGTTCGCTAAAGATAACGAGAGGCAGCGTACTTCAGCAAGCGTAAATACAAAGCTGCAAACAAAAGGGGTTTGTAAGTGCTTCTTTGATGGAGCCTATTCTAAAGAAGGAACAGGTGTTGGTTTCCTTTCACAGGATGAGAAAATTCAAGATCACAATATTGGAACCCAGAAGGAGCCCAAGTTGGTCAAACTGTTCAAGGAAGTTTCACTTAGTTATAAGGAGAGACATATTAAGCTTTTCAGGGAATACACTGATGTTTTGGCTTGGTCCTATGAGGATCTTAAGACATATGAGGAAAACATTTTCAGCATATTTGGATTGCCTATCAAAATCATAACAAACAGTGCTCAAGCATTTAGTTCAAGTAAGTTTGTTGCTTTTTGTCAGAAGTATAATGTTATTTTATCTCATTCAACTGCTTATCATCCACATGGAAATGGATTGGCTGAATCCACTAACAAAACTTTGATGAGAATCCTTTAGAAAACTATTGCAAAAAATAAAAAAGACTAGGATTCTAAATTAAAGTTTGCTCTATGGGCTGCTAGAGTGACTACAAGGTCTACAGGCAAATCACCTTTTGAATTACTGTATGGAACTCAAGCTCTATTCCCTAGTCAACTTATGAAGCCTGTGATTGCAATGATTCAGGAGGCAATAGAAAATCCCAATGCTTTGATAAGAAGAATGCATAAGGTAGTGGAGTTGAATGAAAGTAGGGATAAGGTAAGAGATAATTTGATTATGTATCAATCAAAGATGAAATGTATTTTTGATAGAAAGGCTAGAGAAATTGATTTTAAAGTTGGAGACCTGATATTAAGGTGGGATACTATAAGAGAAAATAAGGGCAAACATTGGAAGTTTGATCCTCTCCGTTATGGCCCATTCAAGCTCATAGAAGCAAGGGAAAATAATACATTCTTCCTAAAGAATCTTGATGGTGAATACTTACAGCTGCGTGTCAATGGGAAGTACCTCAAACATTACTTCCAGTTCTGAAGCACAAGCATCCTGTCATCGTAGATACCAGAGTGAATTCATTGTACAAATTCCATAGAATTTAAATTGACTAAGCAATATGTGACTCCATGCCAGAGGTGAAGACACTGATCTATGGTTCTTAGTGCTTCTGTGTCAAAAGCACTATCCCCAAGTGGAGCCAGATGTTGTAGCATCCATTGTTATTTTAGTTTTATTTTCAGATTTATCACAAAAATGAAAAAGAAAATCAAATATTATGTTATACCAGAAATAAAAGGAAATGCGGAAATTTGAAAGAAATGACTTATTTTATATTATTAATGGCTTTTGAACGTGAGAAACTCACGAGAAGATCTAAGCCATCCGCTTGGAAGGCAACAGATCTGACGGTAATCGTGCGATTAACAAAGGCAAGGTTTACTCCAAAATCAGATGCGAGAAGTTATAAAATCAAGTTAGAACCTCAGTTGATCAGGGTCGTCCACTTGAAGAATGCAGATCTGACAGTAATCACACGGTTAACAAGGACAATGTTTAATTCGGAAAACAGAGGCGATGGCTTATAGAATGTGGTTTAACCCGTTGAAGTTCGAATCAATCACATCTGCTCATCAAGAAGGGACGAGATCCGACATATATCACGTCAAAAAGTGCTCGGGATTTATTATAAATTCTGGACCCGAGAAGTCCTTTAACTACATTTTTGTTTCCTATTGGTTCATGGGGAAGGCAAAGGTCTGTGGAAAAGGTGGAGTAGTCTAAATTCTTTCAGTTCCGTGGTAAGCCATATTCCGCGTAAATCAATCAATTCTGTTGTTTTAGCAGAATAACTAGAATTAGAGGTGGATGACCGAAACTCCAAAGGAATGGGGATTGATCGGGTTTCTTTGTGTTTCCGCCCAGAAGAGCACTTCCTATATATATGTGGGCCATAAGAGTTTCTTGGTGTTTCCACCAATCATAACATTTCCAATACATACGTGGGCCCATAACCCACAGCCATGCACAGAATCTTGTAAAGATGTAGTTTCGCTATGTTAAAACAGTCTAGCTATTATCAGAACATTTATAGAGAAACTTCATTAGTAGTCAATACACAGATCTGAACAGCGAGCAACCATCATCAGTTATATTCTAATTTTTGTTACTTCTTGTTATTTTGTTTTCCTGAAAATGAGGTGTCTTTTACCCTCCAATGTAATTTTCTGTAATGACTTTTACTTTAGACAGTTAGGAGATAGTTAAGCAGTTTGATAATTTTGGTGATTGTCCACTGTCACATGATGTATAAAAAGAGGAAAATTATAGAAAAAGGGTTTGAATTTTGAAGAACCTGGAGACTAGGCTATTGTATTTTTGATAAACTGTTGATTAATGAAAAAATCAAAAATTTTCCACACATTATTGGGTATGATTTTGTGACTTCTCTGTTATGTGTCATCATATGTCTTCTTTTCTTTAAGTATAGTAATGAAGTTGTAGGTCTTTGTTTAGTTATGTGAATGAAGTTAAAATTCCTTAAAAGAGCACTCCTATACTTAAAACCCTTACTTCTACATTTCTTCTAAGTTGTAGAATTGAGGTTTCTGTGATCCATATCAAATTTTTGGGAGATTTTTCAGCGTAAATCACATAAGAATTCATTTGTCGACGCGTTTCGAACCAACTAGTGTGGTTCATCGTCAGGACAAGTTGAAGAAACTGATCCAGCTTAGCATGTTAAATAGTTTGAGTAGTCTCCAACAGCTAAATTTTGATCTTAGAACACAGGACAAATTATTATTTATTAATTTAATATTATTATTATTTAATA
>APFE031520061.1:204154-216758 GCA_000404065.3 Pinus taeda | reverse complement strand
ATCAAAATTAGCAGTTCGTCAATTTAGCTGTTGGAGACTCTGCTCAGACTATTTAACATGGTAAGCTGGATCGGTTTCTTCAACTTGCCCTGACGATGAACCACACTAGTTGGTTCGAAACGCGTCGACAAATGAATTCTTATGTGATTTACGCTGAAAAATCTCTCAAAAATTCTTCTAAGTTATAGATAACTCTATGTAAAGCAGCGTATTGTCTCTAACTTCCCAAAGTGTTACAAATAATAATTTCTGTGTAAAACAGCATATTGTCTCTAACTTCTCAAAGCATTCTCCACTAGCATTCATATGCAGCAATCAAATGGCATTCTGAGACTTTCATATCACCTAAGTATTAAGGGTTAATAACCAGGGCTTTCAGGTCCTTCACTTGAAGATACATCATACAAATAAGTGACAATAATAAAATTCTTCTAAGTTACAGATAATAGTTTCTATGTAAGGCAGCGTATTGTCTCTAACTTCCCAAAGTGTTACAAATAATAATTTCTGTGTAAAACAGCATATTGTCTCTAACTTCTCAAAGCATTCTCCACTAGCATTCATATGCAGCAATCAAATGGCATTCTGAGACTTTCATATCACCTAAGTATTAAGGGTTAATAACCAGGGCTTTCAGGGCCTTCACTTGAAGATACATCATACAAATAAGTGACAATAATAATAAACATTAATGTCTTAAGCACAATTTCTACAGCCAAGAAATTGGTTTCTTTAAGGGCCAATAAACCCTTTAGAAGATGAATATGAGAAAAAAATTGGATCTGTCATGAAGATGAAATATAGATCAGATATCTTGACACTTAGTAGCACACGGAACTATGGGAACATTCTCTTTAAAATAATTTAAATTATATTTCTTACTTTTCCAGTGAAAAAACTAATAAATAAGAAATTTATATTTACGAGGCGGTAATGATGGACCCAGATTACTGATGCGCAGGCAGCAGAACTATCAATCTAGACACGAACATAATTTAAATCCCGAAAACACTACAACCATTTAATTGATATTATTAACTTGTTATTTCATTAGGCACATTGCGAAGGTTTGATGATCGCAAATTTTACTTACAAGGTAATGATCAAGATATAGCATAATCACCTCAAAAAATAAAATGCAATAACTTAAAAAAATATGATTGTCTTATGCAATAATTTAAAAAAATATGATTGTCTTAGAGTCAAAATATTCAGTATAAAGATCTTACTGTAGCATATTAGATCCAATAAAAGATCTACAAAATATTCCCTGATAGATATAAAGAGAAAATGTCACACGGTGAGTCATGCATAAACACTAACCAAGAAGACATCCATGTCCAATGCAATAATAAATAAAAAAATATGATTGTTTTAAAGTCAAAATACTCGATACACAAATCTTACAGTAACATATTAGATCCAACAACAGATCTACAAAATATTCATGGATGGATACAGAAAAGAATATGCCACAACGTGAGTCATGCATGAACACTAATTAAGAGGACATGCATGTCAGTGTTTTGAGTATTATCTATGATTCTCACCCTTACAGTGAACCACTAAGAAGCATTTATATTGAATCATCTCGAGAGACCCGTACTTGGACTTCTACAGGAATCTTAACCTCATTAAGATATATCCCACTAACATACAAATTTCACATCAGAATATAAGCAAGCCATACAAGATACACTTGCACGTGAATATCGTCCCCATCTTTCTGTTCGTGATGTTTTCAATTTGAAAAATATACGACTCATCAGTCAGCTATTTTCCGTTTCTGTTTGGCCAGAACAATGATCAGTCCTATCTACTTTTTCCATACTGCTCATTGTCCCTCTCACTCTCTTCCCCTCCCTGAAAGGACACCTCATGTTTATAAGATCCCTATAGGCAAAGTCTCTTCCTTGGCTTATTGTGGACTGACTTTGACATATCAATTCAGTTGTTCCTAAAGGTGCACAGAGAAAACCCCAGAAGGCTGCAAAATCCCAAGATTTCCTTCACGTCAATAACCTGTGTCACTATCCCTTATGTTTTGTTTGCAACTGGTGTTATTGTAGGCAAAGGGAGGGAAATAGCTTTTAAAATGCAGCATTGTAAAGACAAAATATTGACAGCCAATTCAAACATTTAATTTGACTGGAGGCCGATCAAAAAAGTTACCTGCCTGCTGTAATCAAGTGCTTGTATAATATTTAATTACTCTGTTGTGGCATATAGGAACATCTACCTGCACCATATTGCTTGCTCTGCAATTTAGCAAATAGCCACATACCACCCAAGGTATTTGAAGAGACCGGGAATGCTGTGCATTAAATATTTGCCCTATTTCTGTTTCCGCTTGAAAGCTTATTCTGAATGCCAGATGGCCTTGGGTGAATAGCAACGGAGTTCATCACTACACGACACATCTTGCAACACCATCATACCATCCCAAGTTCCTCTATCATCTATTTCCATGAGACAGACGTCCTAACTACTTTTGTATCCATCCAAATCAGCATTTGTCACAAATACAATTGAATCATCATAACTAAAAATTCTCTCTCTGCCATCGGGTGTAACCAGCTTCTGAGATATGGCCAGTGACACAGGGCAATTAAATGTCCTAGATGACCCAGTAGAAGCAACAATCTTGTTAATATCCCTGTGCCTCTGCTTAGTGTACTCCTGCACTGCCTGTAGAAAGAAAGCCACAGGCTCACATCTTCACTTGGTCAGGCAATGTTCAAACATACAGTAATGAGCATATAAAAATCTTTACATACCTGCCACTGGGAAGCTGCTAGTAGAACCCTTGGTCTTTTTGACCTTACATATGCATATGCATCAACTGGACTCATTCCTTTGTGTTCAACCTGACCATCATATTCGGGTATCCTATTATTTGATGGAAATAACCATAATGTTTCTCTAGTATCTAAGGTGATCACCATGATGAAAATTTACTTTGGTGACAGATCCATCACAAAGAAAAATAAATCAGAATCACAACAGAAAATAGCATGCCAACTTAGTAAACATTTAGACTTTGGGACCTACTGACAGCAAGAAGCAACCAGAAAGGACCAGGACACAGCTACGCATTACATTTAGAGACATAGCAAGCCTCTCAGAAATTATTGTATCAAATGTTGTTTAACATTCTCCTTGACATACTTGAATTAACATTTAACGGAGCACAAAATCATTCTTAGCGACAATAGATTTCTACATGTACCATTTTAATTAGATGGCAATAACCATAATGTTTCTCAAATATCTAAGGTCATCACCATGATGAAAATTAACTTTGGTGGCAGATTCATCACAATAAACTTCATCAAAATCACAACAGAAAATAGAATGCCAACTTAGTACACATTTAGACTTTGGGACATGATGACAGCCAGAAGCAACCAGAAAGGAACAGGACACAACTACCGAAAACAAGAGTAACATTACATTTAGAGAAATTGCAAGCCTTTCAGAAATTTTTGTACCAAAGGTTTAACATTCTACTTGACATACTTGAATTAACAATTAACAGAGCTCAAAATCACCCTTAGCGATCCATATAATATATTTCTACAAGTACCATTTTAATTAGATAACAAAAGTTACAAATTTTGTATATCAATAACCGTTCTTTTAGCCATAAAACTGGCTTCAGACAGCCTCACACAAAGTACATACATAGAGATCTTACAACAGGCTTCAGTTTCTTATAGTTACAACTGAAACATTTGATTTATCTAACAGCTCTGGAGGTAAAAGCCTTGGTGAAACAATATTATAGGAGAAAAGAGTCAACAGGGCACAGGAACGAATTTCCAGTATAGTTGGGCATGGTCAAATTTCAGGGGGCAGTATCAGGGGTGGCAGTAGATAAAATAGGCTAAAACTGTACTAGGACTTAACCATCACTTGAATAAAATAGAGTGGTTAGGAAGTTCCCCACCCATTCCCTGTACTCAAGTATAGGTACACAAACTAGGCTTAAACTGTACTATGTCTCAGCCAACCTTTGAATAAAATAGAGTGGCTAGGAAGTTCCCCTCACAATCCCTGTACTCAGGTATAAGAATATTGGTGGAGCAAATCTCCAACCACAGAAGATATTTCCCCTTCAAAATAACATTGCCCCATGGAAGCAAGAGCATGCTATTACACATAACATTCACAATGGCTAGAGCTCTACATTTTCTCTAAAGAGAACAATTCCCCCCTGCTTAAATATTAGTGGGATACATAACCCCAATGCTTTATAAAAATAAACAGTAAACAGCCTTATAGTCAAGCTCAAACAAATCAAGCACACAATTAGCACCAAGGAAATTATCACGAGACAAATAAGCATTACAGTTCTCAGTTATACCTCATGATAAACACAATGTGCCCGGTTTGAATTCCCTGGGTTAAGCACACTAGTATATGCCAGAGGATTTATTATGAATGCCATCCACAAATGTGGGGAAGCATCCCTTGGGTTTCACATGAGGTATTTTTCATGTAAAAATGGCAAGGTAAATAAATATAATCCTGAACACAATATAGAAGCAATCACACACATGAACAACACCAAGAAATACCATGGTAAAACCCCAACTCGGGGAAAAACTCAGCTAATTGAATTCCATTGGTCCTTGGCCAAGCTTGCCGAGGAGCCCCATTTGCTCAACCCTTGGCCCATTTCACTCACACCAGGGGAGCCCACACTTGCTCAACCCTTGGCCCCTTTACAATAGTTAGGGATCCCACACTTGCTCAACCCTTGGCACCTTACAATGGAGACTAATAAGCCTTATTTATAAGCTTCTTTCCATCCAAATACAATTGGCATAATACCACAGGCCACAAAACTATGTGCCTGAAACCACTAGTTGTAGACTATCATTCGAGAGTCAAGGTTAATCCTAACAATCTTCCCCTTGAACTTGACTAGGGAATTGCTATGGATCTAACTCCCCTAAAGATCTAGGTACTCAAGAGAATCTTGCATGTGCCCTATCACTCTAAACTTTGAGGTATGCATGCATGCGAAGTCTTATAGCAATATTCCCAATTACACCATCTCCATTATAATTAATGCTTCTTGGTTACTGTTAGTACTTCGTTGCTTCTTACACTCTTGCCTTGCATTTCTCCATGCACTACACATATGACATTGATGTCGATATAAAAAGAACTAATCTACCAGATTACATGGGTCATCAACCATTGTAACCACCAGTTCTCTAGGAATTCTCTTCAGGTACATGGTTCATCAATCTATTTAATTCACAATCGTGCATCTTTCATCATATTGTTGTGCAACAGATCTCATGGCTCCATCATGCCACAATTTGCCATGCTATGTAGTCATACCCTTGTGTTTTCCCAAGCCAAAACAGATATGGTAGTTGTCCCATCACTAGTTGTTTGATCCGCGAACACTCACGGTCCCTTCTACGAAGAACTTTGTCGTAATTGTCTCCATATTTGCTCACGGTCTCTTCTATGAAGAACTTTGTCATAATTGTCCCCATATTTGAGATCTAATCTGAAAACATCACCTCTTGCTTGTAATGCAACCACTTGCTTGCGATCTAATCTTCTAAGGCGTTCATGGTGGACCACTCACCCACATCATTGATATTTCTATTCATGTGTCTAGCCCACTCAATCAGCTTTTCGAATAATACATAATGGTGAAATTCTTCGATTCCCTGCAACCGTAACCTACAACATTTTATGGCATGGTTGGCCAAAGAGTACCAACGTCAGGGCCGAAAAGCTCCATCCTCAATAGTGAAGAATAAGCCTCTGTCGACGCATCCTCTTGGCCATTACTAGATTTCCCATTTGACTGCCCGCTCGAGCTCCTATTGTGCTTATACTCAATATGTTACGAGACATTCAGGGCGCCAAAATTCAGCTGCAAATGAAAAGATCTCTTCACAATGCCACGATTTTCCAAGCTTGGAGCTTCATGCTATCCATATTTCTCTGGGATTTTTGCAAACTAGAGTGATCCAACTCGCAACCTGCAAGTATCGAGGCTCATAGGACTACAATCACACTGTCCACATCCACCTTTGTCGCGCACACTTCCTCCTCTATGACCACGTCCACTTTGCTAGCTACCTTCTTCTACACCATTCTCTCATTGGCATTCACAACACTAATCACCATCGTGGCATGTTTTTCACTGCGCAACCTTGCTCTCAGTTGTAGATCCACACCCGATCTGACAAAATCTATGTTGATCCATCTTCTTCACACATAGATCTCCACAATCGAACACTGGGCATTGAATCTTTCACACTAAAGGTTGTTCTACACAAGGATACAACAAGTTGCCTCCTCTTCATGTAGCGAATTCTCTTTTCTTACCACGCATCTTGAGCTCTAAGAAGTATTTTAACGGAGTCCCCTCTTCTTTACCGCATACAGATTTGTCCACAAGTCACACGCTAGTTGTTTCTTCGAGTCTTCAACATTTGATGCAGGTTCTTTCAATAGCCTCAGGCTTCTACAAATCTAGTGTCAATGTTTACACAGATCTACATGCAAATCTGCAGCTCAACAATCCTCTCACAGCAAATTTTTCACAACAAGTCTCCACGCAGCAGCTCCACAATCAAATTTCACACAGTGGTAGCAAGACCATACACACAACAAGAATTACTACACCCACATTGATACAATTGTTATGTATAAAACAACAAGGTAAATAAATATAATCATGAACACAATGTAGAAGCAATACAACACATGAACAACACCAAGAATTATCCTAGGAAAACCCCAACTCCAGGGAAAAACTCAGCTAACAAAATTCCATTAGTCCTTGTTCAAAACCTTGGCCAAGCCAACTGAGGAGCCCACACTTACTCAACCGTTGGCACCTTACAATGGAAACTAATAAGACTATTTGTATGCTTCTTTCCATCCAAATACAATTGACATAATACCATAGGCCACAAAACTGTGTCGAAAACCATTAGCTATATACTATCATTCTCAAGTCAAGGTTAATCCTAATAGCATTCCTTGGGGAAAACAAAATATCTCTTTACTTCTAGTATTTAGCGTTATACTCAACAAATTACAAGAAAAATCCATGTTCCTCCTTTCAAGCAACCATAGTAAAATGTTTGAAATAAATTGTTAAATCTTGTTACATTGGTTTTAGAATGCATGATGTTTATAATTGCCCCACAAGAATTATGGAAGAAGGCCCTAGTTCCTTGAGTAGTTGGTTATATTAAATTCTCCCACAAAAAACCAACCCTAAGCTCCTACTGCATTTGTTGAAACCTCAATGTCTCCAACTTGCTTCCCAGTAAATTACATCAAATTGTATTATTGACAAAAAAGGGTATTACATAAAGATACGATGTCCAACTTTAGGTTTTAGCTTTGTTGAATTGTATCAGATTTTTGCACGTTAAAACATTATGTGGAATTTGTGCTTTGCTTAACCTATTGTCATGAAATGAAATAACTATAATAACATCAATAAATAATAATAACAATAAAGGGGGAGGTAGGAGCGAGAAAGATTCTTTATAGCCCCAATGGAAAAATAGTGACGCAATTTGCTTAGGGTCTAGGTATAGTAACCAACAATTTAGCGAAATAGCTTGCATTATGGAAATGTCTGGAAGTGACCACTGAAAATAAAATTTCAAGCCTGTTAGTTTTTTAAGGTTCAATGCTTGTTATTCACCAAATGACAAAGACCTGTGGAGCAATATGTCTAGATTCCCCTTTCATGAATCAAAGGGTTCTTGTTTATGCCTCTCAGTTTGAAAAACTAGAATTCTATCATATACTCAAACATTAGAATTTGGCTGCTAATATTTCTGCCAAAAGAGGCTCCACTATGGAGCAAGGCAGCTTGGATGTGGACAATAAATTCAACATCTCCCCAATTCCCTAATGATAATCGAAGGTTTAAATTTTAGTCAGATGAAAGGGGGCTTTTTTCCTCCACAATCATGTTTTCGTCTCATCCTAGTTCAGAAGCTAGTATTTTCCCTGTTAGCAGATTATACAGTTAGGTGTTCGGTTTATGGTATGCAATGGAAAATTCTTCTGCCCCCTCGAATAATGTTGACGCCCGCTGTGTGCTCGACAGGCTCTTGGATACTCTATAGCAGTGTTACAAGAGTCTTCGATCACTTGCAAGTACTCACAATTTCAACTCTGATCTTCAACCAAACAAGTCGATTTGAATATGGGCGAGTCTCGTGTTGACCGAGTTTGACTCGCGATTTCGACGATTTGTAGAGGACTCAACGAACCACTCAAATTCATAGGTTAAAAGTCCGCAAGGTTTTATTTTGTGGTTTCAGTTTCACTTCTTCTTGCCACCTACCGCGCTTGGAGGTCGCTTTCATTTCTTCTTGTCGTCTGCCTATCCAGAGACATCGTGGATCAAACGACGCCCATCACGTTCTTTCTTCACTGCATGCAATTTGGCTGCAATAAACATGAACCCTTTCTCTAATTCATCAAGGTCGCAATGGGTTTTGTTGGTCGACTTCATGTATATAATATTAGGCAGACGACTTCATGTATTAGGCAACAACTTTAGCGTTGGTTGGATCACTCGTCTTACTAGACTACGTTGCTTTCCGGGTTTTCTATGCCTTAGGTCCAGCCATGCGGCCTTCACCCTGCCCAAAGAGTCACCTAAGTGAATTATGGGTCTTCTTATCAACCATGAACTACTTGCCCCAATGCTCATGCAAGTAATTATTGACTTGGCTATTATACGTACATATTTGTGGCTACTCCTCAATGGTCGAGCAACATTCTTTTCCTTTAAAAATATCATTTTGAGTAAATGAAACTAGTTGCAGTATGTTAAAGCTCTATATTGTTTTGAATAAAAGCAAATCGTTGCAGAATGTTGGAACTTTACAAGGACCTATAATAATGAAACAATTCCTTAAATTCATTTTTTATCGTCGAGTGTGTAAGTGATTTACCAATGGGTATAATGCACTACCAATGCATGCAATTTGGCTGCAATAAACATGAACCCTTTCTCTAATTCATCAAGGTCGCAATGGGTTTTGTTGGTCGGCTTCATGTATACAATATTAGGCAGACGACTTCATGTATTAGGCAACAACTTTAGCATGATCGCTCGTCTTACTAGACTACATTGTTTTCTGGGTTTTCTATGCCTTAGGTCCAGTCACGCCGCCTTCACCCCGCCCAAAGAGTCACCTCAGTGAATTATGGGTCTTCTTATCAAACATGAACTACTTGCCCCAATGCTCATGCAAGTAATTATTGACTTGGCTAGTATACGTACATATTTGTGGCTACTCCCCAATGGTCGAGCAACGTTCTTTTCCTTTAAAAATATCATTTTGAGTAAACGAAACTAGTTGCAGTATGTTAAAGCTCTATCTTGTTTTGAATAAAACCAAATCGTTGCGGAATGTTGGAACTTTACAAGGACCTATAATAATGAAAAAATTCCTTAAATTCATTTGTTATCGTGGAGTGTATAAGTGATCTACCAATGGGTATAATGCACTACCAATGCAAACCTAACCCAATTTGGAAATCATGCTACTGTAACCCCAAGTCAAATTTTAGTAGGTTTGCAGTGTTGGTTGACAAAAACTTGGTAGTTCCTCATATCGTTTGAATCTGTGTACCTGTTTTTAAATGTTTTCCAATTATAAATATATTTTGGACATCTATTGATATCATGCATTGTTTGGACATGGCTTTATTGAATATCAATGAAATATGTTTTTTTTTAATTCAATATGTGTATATATTTGTTTATTGTATCCACTGATTTTTTCCTGATTCTTTCCCGATTCGATTAAAACTCTTCGCTCTTTTGCCTCACCGATTTATTGTCGATTCCGAGTCTGGTAACATTGCTTCACAGGCTCTATTAGTCTCCATTAACAAGCTTGAAGATATGCTCAAAAGGAATAGTAATACATTCCAGCTCTTCCTGGAAGCAAAATTCTTCAGACATCAGGCAGAAATGGAACAAGCGACGGAAAGTATTAGCAAGGAAGTGCACTCTCTTGGTGTTCGCCTATCTACTATGGAAGTCTCAAGGTTTGGTAGTGTGCAGCTAGTTTCGAGTGGTGAAGGTCCCAGCACCCCTAATGGAAGGGAAAGAACTTGTCGTCTCAGAGCGAATGATGTTGATGGCAATAATTGTTGCTGAATTTTGGGGTACGATGCTTTGGGTAGCATCATTTGCAAATATGTTTCCCTATGTTACTATGTAAATTTTGCTTGATACTTGGAATTTTCTGTAGAGCTTACAATGGTAATGTTTTTAGTTTAAGTTGGAACAGCACCCTCAGAGCTTGCAATCTTTTTGAAATGTCTTTTGTCAACAGAAAGTTTGTAACAGAAAAGATATGTAAGGGTTCTGGTCCCTAATCCAGAGTTATTAAGATTAAAACCCTTACCCATTTTGTTTAAAAATAATAGTAATAATAACAATAAAAATTAATAATTAATGAAGTGACGCATCCTAATGATAGGACAT
Organism: Pinus taeda; assembly: GCA_000404065.3. Lineage (NCBI taxonomy): Eukaryota > Viridiplantae > Streptophyta > Pinopsida > Pinales > Pinaceae > Pinus > Pinus taeda. The sequence continues at coordinate 206,242 of APFE031520061.1, read as the reverse complement.
AACTTAACTAAATGATATTACCAATCACCCAATGGGAACCAGCAACTAGATATATATATATATATATATACATACCATGTGGAACAATAACTAACTAATGATTTACCAATCACCCAATGTACCAGTCAACATAGATATATATATATAATATAATATAATATATATATATAATATATATATAATATACATAGATGGAGGTCATTGTATATCATTTTTATCATCTTTCATATTTTTATTCTATATAATATTTTAATATGTATGGATTCTTTTGATGATGGTGGTGATGATAATTAACATCCACTAAGACCAATATGGTCTATCAGACCTCAAGAATCTCGAAAAAATTTAGCACTTTATTTCTTGGCCCAAAAAGAATTAAGAGAAGAGTTCCAATATTGCCATAGTTTTCTTGGTTTAAAAGGTCAAAATGGTTGGTAGATGGACAATATAAAAAAAATGTTTATTAGTCTTCAAACCTCTCAATGTTACAAAGGTTATAGACTCTTTCATTCCATGATGTTTTGGAAATTGACCAATGCCCAATTTCACTATGAACCGCATGAGAATTTGTTTTTATTTTAACAAATTTATTTTTTATTTTCAAAATTGCAGTTGATCACCTCCTTACAATATCTTAGTTTTCTTTTTCCTTAACTCTTTATCACTCCACAATTTATCCTTCAATTTTTATGTAATAATATTTTTAATATTATCTTTATTCTACAAAAAGATCTCCTCCTTTTTCCTCCAACAGTCTAGCCAAGACTGGGTATCCTTATGTCAACCCTGCTTGAGCTGAAGGTGGGGGTTTTGGCTAGAGTTAGAAGCAATTTTAGAAACACTCTTGGCTTCCATGTTGTTTAACTTCTTCTTATGCATACGATACCTAGTCATAGTCATGCTTCCAATGGGGGAAAGGCTTGCTTTGATCAGAAGGATAGGATAGGGAGTATTTCCTTTAATATTGAGATTGAAGGTTATAAAAAAAATTGGATTTATTCTGTCTTACTCTACGACAATCTAGAAATACTACAAAGAATAGTTTTTTAAATCTATATCCAAAGATCTACTGACTTGCAATTGTTTTCAAGCCCCTCATAGTTTTCCATCCTCCTTTTATCCTTTTCTCAATCTAATAATTCCAACTGAGGTTGTGATGGATATTAATTCGAAGATATTTGTATAAAGGAACTTCCTCCAAGTAGTTGTCATATATGAAAGTATCAATGTAATTTTTCTGAATTTAACTATCAGGACTTTAGTTTTGTCTATGTTAACATCATACCCATCTTGGAGAAGAAATCACGGGGGACTCTTAGTTGCTTGCCAAGATCATAATGGCTCCTCACCAAAAGAACCATATCATCAGCATAAAAGAGAAGCATTATGACCATACCAGTGAGTGTCAGGCCAACACAACCTGCATCTTCCAAACACTTTTCTAGCTTATCTATGTATATGCCATCCCATTTATTTTGAATATTCAGTTTATGAACCAAGTTGTTCAAGTCATATTTGTAGGAATTTACAGGGTAAGTTCCTCAGACAGAACACCAAAGGACACCGCTCACAAACAGATCACAGATCAATACACCAGTATTTTTGACGTGGTTAAAACCCTCAAAGAGCGGAACAGTCCACGGCCTAAGCCAACGCAGCCACTTCATGCAATTTATTAATAAAAGAATGAAATTTTACATAAGCTTCTCTCATGAACAGTTAACCTACAAATGACCTTCCATGCTCTTTAAATAGAGATCATGGACCAATCGGGTGTTAAGCCACGGATCAAGTGTCGGTAATACCGAGGAGAGAATGAAACGTCAGATCACTACATATCGTGACCGTCGGATTGTAAGTTACAAATGTACATAGTAAAGAAACACACTTTTACCTAACTCTATACTAGACCAAGTTGAACTTAACATTCCTATGTGTCGGAATATCCTAACATCCCCCCTTAAGAACAACTTGGGATAGGATTGAAGGATTTACAAATATGACACAATAGGAGAAGGAAGGAGGCACTAGAGGCTATCCCCCCTTAGTGACAACTTCTTGAACTCCAACCATAAATCGAAGTTTATT
>APFE031520061.1:177592-201028 GCA_000404065.3 Pinus taeda | reverse complement strand
ATGAAGTTGAAGTTGAAGAGTGCTCCAAATGGATGTTATGCTTCTTCATTGTTGCTTCCAAGGCTTCCATCTTCTTAAAGCATTTGGATTCTAAGTGGCCATCTCGATTGCAAAAGTGGCAATGTCTATCAATCTTCTTCCCTTTGTTTTATTTGCCTTATCATTCTAGTGAAATGATTTTTCATTTTGAGGCTGAAATTGCTTAGGACCCTTGTTTGGTTTAGGACCATTCCTTTTAGGATACGACTTCTTAGGATTCTTTGAATTTGGTTGCTGCTGGGCGGTTAACGCTTTCTTAGAAGAGTTTCCAAGATTAAGAAGACCAAGGTGTAAGATTTTTTTCTTGTTCTCTTATTAAAGAATCACAAAATGAATCAAAGGAAGGAGACTTGTAGGCTTTTCCTTGAGAAATGAAGGCTTCTCTTGTAGAATGGAAGGTGGAAACAAACACCGAGTAGGCTGGTCCCATATTAGTAAGAATGGAATAGATAAGGTTACTATCTTCTTTCTTAACCTTAACACCTTCCAAGAGAAGTCTAAGGGTCTTGAACTTGGACAAAAAATCTTCAATGCAAGAAAAATTATTGGGTTCCAATGTAAGCAACTCATTTTCAAGTTGATGGGCTCTAAGTTCATTTTTTATTCCAAAAACTTTAGTAATCTCTTTCAATGCTTCATCAGGAGTATCAAGTTCTACAATATGGAGTCTAAGATCTGGAGAAATAGACATCCCTATCAACCCACGTGCTTGATCTTGCATATTTTCTCATTTAGCTGTCTTATCTTCATCTTTTGGTTTGGTTTCTTGGCCTGTGGATATTCTGTAAAGACCATTTACTTCTAAGTAAATCCACAATGTAGGACCACCATTGGAAGTAGTTGGTGCTATCAAGAAAAACTTGGCATGGACTTTCCATTTTAACATAAACTGAAGCTATATATGCTGAAATTAAGTGTTCCAATGGAAAGATCTCGAAAAATTAGGCTGGTTCAAAAAAAACGGCTCTGAAAACGGCTTCCGGATGAAGAAGTTATGGCTTTTTGAATAAAAGTTGATGAAGATGCCGACAAAGTGTGGGAATGTGTGGAAATGAAAAATCCGCCCCCTTTCCAAACTTAATCTAAATAGCTCAACAAAAAGGAGACTTGAACTCAAGACCTCTACTCTCATAAATCAGCTTTAGACCAAGTGAGCTAAACTAAAAGATTAAGAGAGAGAGAAAGAGAGAGAGATTAACATAAACTGAAGCTATATATGTTGAAACTAAGTGTTCCAATGGAAAGATCTCGAAAAATTAGGCTGGTTAAAAAAAAACGGCTCAGAAAACGGTTTCTGGATGAAGAAGTTATGGCTTTTTGAAGAAAAGTTGATGAAGATGCCGACGAAGTGCGGGAATGTGCGGAAATGAAAAATCCGCCCCCTTTCCAAACTTAATTTAATTAGCTCAACAAAAAAGAGACTTGAACCCAAGACTTCTACTCTCATAAATTAGCTTTAGACCAAGTGAGCTAAACTAAGAGAGAGAGAGAGAGAGAGAGAGAGAGAGAGGGTGTTTTTTTAGTCACTAAAGCTTTGGGTTGCGTGCTTGCTTGAGAAAGCTCTTTTTCCCTACAAAACAAAAAAACAAAAAACCCAACACGAACATACAAACAGAAACAAACCTTACGGCTTGAGGTTAGCTTTACCTGGAAACTAAATATTTTCCTCAATGTTTCTGATTTTCCGAGATCACACTAAGGCGCAGCGGAAAAGAGCATACACATGAGAAAAATCCTTCCTCTATGTTTCTGATTTGCCCAGATTGCACAGAGTCGCAAGGCAAAGAGCATACGCATAAATGAAAGGTATAGATCCAGTAATAAAAAAAAGAAGCTAAATAAACCGAAATAATAAACAGAGAGAAAATAACTAGAAACTGCAAATAAACACTATATACCTCCAGATCTTAAAAATGGCGTAGCTAGGGCTACCAGAAACGTTTTCGCATGAAACGAAAGGGGTTCTTCACTGGAACAGATGCTCCTAACACAATAGAGCAGTCCTCTCGGCCCGAAAGTTGTCAAAAACAGTAGATCTAGGAAACGGAAGTCGGATGCAGTTCTACCGGCTTCAGATTTGGATCACTAACAGATGCGGCCCTCAAATAGCTCTGATACCATGTAGGAATTTACAGGGTAAGTTCCTCAGACAGAACACCAAAGGACACCGCTCACAAACAGATCACATATCAATACACCAGTATTTTTGACGTGGTTAAAACCCTCAAAGAGGGAGACAGTCCACAGCGTGAGCCAACGCGGCCACTTCAGGCAATTTATTAATAAAAGAATGAAATTTTACATAAGCTTCTCTCATGAACAATTAACCTACAAATGACCCTCCATGCTCTTTAAATAGAGATCATAGACCAATCGGGTGCTAAGCCACGGATCAAGTTGTCGGTAGTACCGAGGAGAGAATGAACCATCGGATCACTACAATATCGTGACCATCGGATTGTAAGTTACAAAAGTACATAGTAAAGAAACACACTTTACCTAACTCTATACTAGACCAAGTTATACTTAACTATTTCCTATGTGGCGGAATATCCTAACAATATTCAAAAAATGAACTTTGTTCATTTCATTGATATTAGAGCCACTTTCTGATCTGCTTTTGGCCACATTCAAAAAGAACTGAGACTTACTCTGCCCTTTAATTCTTTCACCACACCAGACCTTTGGTCTTTTAAAGTGCAGAAATCCAATTGAAGAAAAATCTGTTCCCTGAAAATTTGAAGAAAGTTTATTTAAAATATATATAAAGAAAAAAAAAAACAAAGTGGAAAACATGGCAATCAGGGCAGCAGTAGCATCGAAGCGCATGTCAAACAGTCTGGGATAAAGATTATAAAAGTCAGATTGTCACTGCCTTGACTTCTGTTAATCCACAAGAATTTAATCCGCTGTCAACATCAAATATAGTGATCAGGGAATAAAACCATTACTGCCTGAAAGGAAATCTGCAGATAAAACACCCAGAAACAAGTAGCTACCATACTAATCAATGTGGGCTCTGGAAACCTAGTTACACCAAAATGTTGCCAATATATCTAGTAGCATGACTGACAATAGAAGACAAAGCCGTTAGCCTGAAATCTGCCACATTGTGGCTAAGTTTTACAAGTCACCAATCTGAAATCTGCCACATTACAGCTAAGTTTTACAAGCTTCCATTCATAACCCTTCAAGTCAACCACCGGTTGCCAATATAGAGTCATGACACTTGACAAAAATTAGGTCATGACCGTACACAAGATTGACAGATGAAATTAATTAAATAATTAGGCCTCCAGTTTCGTCGTTTGAGCCACCACTTCTAGCATAAAACAAATACTGTTTAAGGGGGTCAATAAACACACATACTGAAGTCATAAACAACATAAAGACATACGATCAAGTGAAAAGAAGGCTATAAAAAGCACATTACAGGTATTCCTTAAGAAGTCCATATTAATAGGATTGAAGTGCTATAAATTACGAAAGGAAATTATTTCATATATTAAGGTTGGGTCACGATGATAACTAACTTACCAGGATGACTTTTTGACTCTAGCCCTAGGTCAAAATTAGTCGTTGGTCAAGATAGCTGTTGGAGGCTCTGCTCTAACTATTTAACATGCAAAGCTGGATCTGTTTCTTCAACTTGTCCTGACGATGAACCACACTGGTTGGTTCGAAACGCGTCGACAAAGGTCTTTCTATATGTGATTTAAGCCGAAATCCTTCTTATAACTATGATGCATCACAGAAGCCTCAATTCTACAAAGGAAATATACTATTTGAAAAAAGTGGAGCATTTTATTTTGACTATAAAATATTAAAGCACTCTGCTATTAAAGTGTTTTACAAGTCAAGCAACGAAAAGTTAGAATAAATAATAAATAAATAAATATTATATTGGATTATTAATAGAGTATATAAAAGTTTCCGAAGTGTTTAATTGCCCAAGAAACTTAAAACCGATTTAATAAAATTAAAAAAAAAAACAAAGATTTTTTTTCTTTTTATAAAAGATTTTCAACTTCATGCTTCCAATTATTAACCTTCAAGGGCACCGCTCAAGAAAAAGAGATTAATATCAGTATCAATGCCCATCAAAAGGAAAATTACATTAGCGTCAATTTGGCAAATCAATTATTTATTCCAAAACCAAATATAATCAAAAGTAAAAACATTTTTTTGTTGATTTGACCCATGGGGGATTTGCACTTTGAAAGTCATGTTTTACATAGTTTTTCATAACAAGGTGATTGCCAATTGAGCTACCCCACGGGCTAAAATCAAAAAATTTGCAAGAGGCAAATATGAAATTAAAGACTCGCAAGTAACAATTGATGATTACAAACACATATCCCAACCCAATGTTACAACTATGTATAAAAGAGATGTTGACATAATTCTCAGTTCAACCTAACTTGGTCCCTTCATCTTAAGGATGGAGAAAAAGTTTTTGACATTCTCTTATAAGAAGAAGTAATATTGCAAGACGTTACAATGCAGTCTAAAGCTCCCTCATCAAAAGACCTTAAAGATATCAAAGGTGATCCTTCAAAATAGTCCAAAGATGGCACCAAAGATGCAAAAAGAATTTGACAAAGTTATTCCATACAAAGACGAAGAAGTTTCTAGCTTTAGAATCATAGTCAAAATTTGATTACACAGATTAAAAAGTTGAAGTGTAAAGAAGTTGCAAAAGGAAATGTTGAAGTTAACAACAAAGAATCAATGATTGATAAAGAAACAACGATCGATCTTGTTGAAACAGAGAAGTCATCAAGTGTAAAAACCCTGAATATAGAGAAAAGAACCAAATACATGTCCAAAGGGAAACTTATCAACCAACATATCATTAGAACTATCAAAAGATGAGGTCTCCAAAAATAAGATGCAAGATACAAGGATGCCTTATCATCATCCAAATTATTAAAGTAATCATATTATTCAAGAGGTTAATCAAAGACAAAATCAATATGAAAAGGTAAGAAAATATCCTATTATATTGAAGAGAAGCTCAAGGGCGGAATCATATCATTTTCCAAATCATTTTAGTCGTTGCCATGCAGTTTTGCAAAAAATTGAATTAGAGCAATATAACCCTTCCACAATAAAACAATTTTGCTCAACACTTCATAATGCATATCATCTAGTATTGGCAACTATCATAGCTTCAAGAATAGCAAATCATGAGAAGGTTTCACACGTTAGAACAAATACATAAGTTTTTCCATGAAATGCTATGAAGACAAAGCATCTTAAAGGGGAAGGCAATGTAATGAAATAAATATATAAATTGAGGTTATGAAAAGCGTCCCCTTGGCCTTACTCCAGCCCTAGAACCACACTCAAAATAGGTGCGCTCAAAAAGCGCCCTTGAGAGCATGATCCCAATATCTGGGAGTGCACTCCAAAACTTTTGGCCATGCTCCTTGCCAATTTGGGATTGTGGCACATCCAAGGATGCTCTGAAATCCTGGAACCATGCTCCCTCCATGCTAGCCATGCTCCTTGGATGCTCTTTCAGTGCTTAATAGACACTCCCTAGGCGCTCCCTAAATGTTCTTGCTGCCTGGAGGCTCTTTGGGTGCTCCCTGAACATTCTTGCTACCTAGATGTTCTTTAAATGCTCCCTCGGCTCTCCCTAGGAACTCCTTGAACATTCCCTAATGGTAATGTTAAAATAAAGGAAATGTCAACTTTTGCTTCAATTTTTATCATAACCATTACTTGTTTCAAGATGTTTGAGACTGGGTCCAACCTCATTGGACTTCATATGGACAAAGTAGAATTCCATATCCCATTCAAAATTAAGAAGACTTAACCATTTTCAAGACTTCGAGATTGATTTCGGGCATGTTAAGCTTTTTCTGCCATATTTTAAGGCTTCAATTAGGTAGTTTCATCAAAATTGGGTGGTGTCAACTGATGTCCCTAGATGATCAAAGTAGAGAATAAGGCTAGACAAAAGGCAAAGAATCAAGGCCAAAACTAATGATGAGGATTTCGATATAACCAGTGGTGGAACATTGCTTGTCAAGGAGGGGTGGAGCATGCATGCCAGTGCTACCCCACAACTACAACATTTAGCAACATGGGTGCTTTCACAACTGGTGAATACAACAACTAGCTGAGTTTATTGTCCTGGACCTTTCAATCTTTCATATTTCTGTGTGCAGATGACTTATTTTGTAAACATAACTATTTGGTCATGTTATTGTTGACAGTGGCTAGATATTAGATAACCTATCTCATTCCATAAGTTAATGATCTACTTTCTATCATATGGCTTGAAAATTTACATGTTTATTTGTAATTGATAGAATCTAGATTCTAGATGGTTGGTGTTCAAATGATTAACCATTAATGTACTATTTTTTTTCACTGGAAAAAAACAACTTTCATTCAAATAAAAATGAAGTTACATATGCGTAGGTCTGTATACCCCAATGTTCAGAATCTGCCAAAAAAAAAAAAAAGCAGAAGGCCCAAGAAACCTATGGGTCAGGACGCCAAGTCCACACGGGACTGAAATGCCTAGACTAAGAAAACATACAAAAAAGATCAGCAAATAAGCTATTGTAAAAGACATACCAGTTGGCAAAGCAAGGATCCATAAAAGGAGATCTAACCCAACCTATAAAACAGACAGCGCCTTTCCAAGATGTGTGAGCAAAATCGATCGATGGACAAGATGTAAAAGCACAACTCGCCAGATGCCTGATGAGACATGCATCCAATAGCAAAAGTACCTGAAGACAGAAGAGAGCAAAAAGAAGGCCCCTGAACATCTGATCGATCCATCAACCAATACATTGTAGAAAAATTGAACAAGAAGAGTAGAGATACCTTGCTTTGAAAGGAGATTTGCCCTAGAATTATACCCACGATAAAGATGAGTGAAGGACAAGCTCTTAAAGCTTTCCATTAGAGATTTAATTTGCGACATCTAGTGGAACAAAAAAGGCACCCCAAATGAAGATCGACCCTGTGCCCAATCAATTACTGCTTTGGAATCCCCTGTTACCTTAATCTCCTCCAGAGCCAGCCAAGATGCACACCTCAGCACACCCCAAAGCGCCACCATCTCAGCTCTGTTATTGTATCCAGATCCCCCATACCAAAAGAATCGATAGGATTCGGAAGGACTGAACACAATATATGCCCCACACCCACATACTCCATTTGAAGAAGCCCTCTCAAAAAAACCAACCGGGGATGAAAGCCTAAGTTCCTTATAGAGACAAGATCTCCAGGATGGCTTTGGCCTGAATGGCCCAATCTCCTGAAAATAGGCGAAGATCTTCACACTCAAAATCTGCACATTAGGAACCTTGTGTTCAAATATGTTAGCATTTCTACACGGCCAAATGCCCCAAAAGATGTACATAGGGATAGATCTGTATTCTTTCTGGTGTGCAATCCAATCACTGAGACATGAATCTATAGAAGTCCTTACCACCACTATATCAATCTTGAGAAAACTAGTAACCTTTGCCTAGATTGAGAGCGCAAAGGGACAAACCAGAAACAAATGCACACTTTCTTCTTTGGCACCATGACTGGGAAGGACTGAATACAATATATGCCCCACACCCACATACTCCATTCGAAGAAGCTCCATCAAAAAACCCAATCGGGGATGAAAGCCCAAGTTCCTTATAGACACAAGACCTCCAGGGTGGCTTTGGCCTGAATGGCCCAATCTCCTGAAAATAGGCCAAGATCTTCACACTCAAAATCTACACATTAGGAACCTTGTGTTCAAATATGTTAGCCATTCTACACCGCCAAATGCCCCAAAAGATGTACATAGGGATAGATCTGTATTCTTTATGGTGTGCACACTGCAACCCAATCACTCACATGAATCTATTGAAGTCCTTACCACCACTATATCAATCTTGACAAAACTAGTAACCTTTGCCTAGATTGAGAGCGCAAAGGGACAAACCAGAAACAAATGCACAATTTCTTCTTTGGCACCATGACATAGAGAACAAATTCCTGGTCCCAGAAATCCTCTCTTGGATAAATTCTCCCAAGTGAGAATTCGGTTATGTATGACAAGCCACATAAAGCACTTCAATTTCAAGGACGACTTGCATTTCCACATTTTGGATGTCCAAGCAGCGACTTGCATTTCCACATTTTGGCCATAATGCTACCCTCTTGCAGTAGCTCACCCCAGGCTAGTCTATCAGGCATTGCAGTCAATGTTATTACAGCTTGACAAAGCATAAAACGGTATTGTTCCCTTTCAGCCACATACTCCACACGAAGCTCCAGATCATAGGAGAATGACCATTTGGTGGGAGATAGGAAGGAGGCCTGATTGCTGCCAATATGTGCTAGAGAATAAAAACCATGATCGTTGAGATAGTTAATCAATGGGACAGAGAGAATGTGGTTTCCATCCATGCCTTTTATAGCATCCAGACCTATATAGATCTTATCACTGCTACCAACCTCCTATTTTAAATTGCCACATAATCAAGGCTTAGCTTTCATCATTAATGTACTATGCCATTTGTATCTTTATTGATGTACAAATATGAATGTTTTCATATATTCTGCAAGACTACAACTAATTTGGCATTATGCATGTTATTTTTTAATATAAATGCAACATATATATATATATTCCACGTGCAAAATACATGTACCAGTAATTGAGGGACTCTTCATTTTGAAGCCATTACATCATAACTCATCATGTCACTTGCGGGAATTGAACCTGGGTGGGGAGGATCCCAATCATTCCTCCCAACCACCCGAGGTAAACCCAATTGATGCTTGGCTACCGAGTATTTTTGGAAACGAGCACTCCCAACACTCCACTCCGCACTTTGGTAACCTTGATATAAATATGTATGTAAACATAAATACAATAACGTTAGTAAATAATCATAATAACAATAATAATTAATAATTAATCATTCATGGAGTGATAGATCCTAATGAAAGGATGTCACCTAAGGACATGACCATTCAACCAATTGACTAGTCAATGTATATATCAGTGTAGCACGACTTCGCGGGTCTTGACAGGTTTTATAGTGAGACGAGTCACTCACATAGAACCGACGTTTCTATCTGTACCATCCAAAACCCCGCATAAAACTCGGCTACCCGCATTGAACCTATGAAGAACTTGTATATGACACGCATAAGACTCATGGAGACCCTCAAAATTTAATTTATTTATTTTTTTTATTTTTTTGGAGATCATGTGGAGGGAAGGGGAAAATGGAGGGAAAATTTTGCAGGGTCTTATACGGGCCGTTCCCGAGTCAATAGCCAAACAAGTCTTATACGAGTATGAATCTTATACAAGTCATCGAGTCAATAGCCAGACAAGTCTTATATGAGTCTAAGACTCGATATATATGGAGTCACCAATGAATGATAACTCAATGGATGTAAGTGACCCAAACCCTTTCAGAGAATGTTTTTAAACGATGTAGCTTGCTTGCTTTCTAAGCAAAGTACTATGTGCTTCTAGGGAAAGGAAGAGGATTTTAGGTGTTAGGCATTAGGTGTATGAGAATAGGCTTTGAAAGGAGTTTCCCACACCCTGAATCCTTGTTATAGTTGGTATCCCGAATGGTTCTTGAAGAATAGTCCTTTGAAGGAGTGGGACCACACGAGGCCAAGTGGACTTGGTGTTAGCCATTACATCATAACTCATCATGTCACTTGCGGGAATTGAACCTGGGTGGGGAGGATCCCAATCATTCCTCCCAACCACCCGAGCTAAACCCAATTGATGCTTGGCTATCGAGTATTTTTGGAAACGAGAACTCCCAACACTCCACTCCGCACTTCAGTAACCTTGATATAAATATGTATATAAACATAAATACAATAACGTTAGTAAATAATCGTAATAACAATAATAATTAATAATTAATCATTCATGGAGTGATAGATCCTAATGAAAGGATGTCACCTAAGGACATGACCATTCAACCAATTGACTAGTCAATGTATATATCAGTGTAGCACGACTCCGCGAGTCTTGACAGGTTTTATAGTGAGATGAGTCACTTGCATAGAACTGGCAGTTTCTATCCGTACCATTCAAAACCCCACATAAAACTCGGCCACCTGCATTGAACCTGTGAAGAACTTGTATATGACATGCATAAGACTCGTGGAGACCCTCAAAATTTGATTTTTTTTATTTTTTTATTTTTTTGGAGATCATGTGGAGAGAAAGGGAAAATGGAGGGAAAATTTTGCAGGGTCTTATACAAGTCGTTCTCAAGTCAATAGCCAGACAAGTCTTATACGAGTATGAGTCTTATACGGGTCGTCGAGTCAATAGCCAGACAAGTCTTATACGAGTCTGAGACTCAATATGTATGGAGTCACCAATGAATGATAAGTCAATGGATGTGAGTGACCCAAACCCTTTCAGAGAAGGTTTTTAAACGATGTAGCTTGCTTGCTTTCTAAGCAAAGTACTATGTGCTTCTAGGGAAAGGAAGAGGATTTTAGGCATTAGGTGTATGAGAATAGGCTTTGAAAGGAGTTTCCCACACCCTAAATCCTTGTTATAGTTGGTATCCTGAATGGTTCTTGAAGAATAGTCCTTTGAAGGAGTGGGACCACACAAGGCCAAGTGGACTCGGTCTAAGGTATGAGGAAAGTATGAAAAATCAATGATTTCTTACCCTAGACAAGGTGGGAAGGATCAGAGAAACTATTTCACTCAATGATGTTTCTTTGACCCTGGGAGGTGATGACCTTGGCAGGGATAGTTTTGGTCTTGGAGCTAGGGCTTGGCTTTCTCCCAACTCCACCATCAGAATGTCAACAAATTTGGAGGGCTAGAGGAAAGGACAACGCAAAAGACCCTAGAAGATCGAACTTTTTCAGTGGCTAACTTGTCGGCAAATTGATGCCCTAAGCACCCCAATGTGGCTAGACTTAGGAGAAGGTGAAAGAATAAGTGTTTTGGCGACCACCCTTTGTAGAGCAGTGCCTTAATCATTGGGAGAATGGAGTCTATGTGGATTATGTGTAGATTTCTTGGTTCCCATTCAAGGAGGCCTCAAAATTACTTCACAAACCCCCCTAGGTCAAGTGAAAGCAATCTTGCAGCTTTTATACTTCAAATGTACAAAAGGAATGGCTTATCAAGGTCAGATTTACCCCTAGGAGATTCCGCTCAACTACATGGGTCAAATACATGGAGAGAACGTTATAATAGAGACAATCCCACAATATTAAGCAACAATTTGCATGCAGCAAATTAGCCTTAAAACAACGAAAATCCTATCTAGCACATGTGACAAAAGTAACAAGAATAACATCAAAAATTTGCACTTACATGCAGTGGAGTATATCCAGCCATTCACAAATGACAATAGAGAAGCTCCAAGAGAAGATAGACCAATAACCATACATCAAAATTCATCTATAAATGCTCCAATTCATCCTCTAGGAAAAAGTGTGAAATTCTCTACGTGAAAAAATTCTAAATAGAAAGTCTATTACTACAGCAACTGATTTATTTCACCTATTTATTATTCTCAATAAATTATTTACGAAATCTCTCCAGTAAATATTAAAATAAATTCTACTGCAGATATCACATCATTAAACATAAATAAACATACACACAAGAATCAATCATATCAGCGCAGTTATTTTTGGACAATTGTCCCAGGAAAAACTCAATGCAAGAAAATGAGTGCAGCAGAGAAGCGATTTCATTGATCTTCAGCAGCGATCGCTTTTACAAAAAAATTTACATAGACACTGGGAGAAAACACCTAAGACTTTTCTCGAGACTTTCTGACACCCTGGAGAGTTCCCTTTCTCTACTGCATCACTCTGCGTGGCCCTGCACATCTCTAGTCCCTCTCTGCGTCATCCCTGCATCTCATTGATCTATGTCTCCTTTGCGTTGTCTCTCAGAGTCCCTGCATCACTCTTCTGAGCTCCCCAGACTGCCGCTAATGCCCTCTTCCTCCACCCTGCAACTCTCCCTTTGAAATCGATCTCCTCTCTTTGAGAATCGATTTTCCTTTAGATACTGAGTATCTGCTGGTGTATCTCCAAATGACCCTCAAGTCTTCTCTTATACTTTTCTTGTTGATGAATTAAAAGCCGAGATTAAGTCTCTAATCAACAGCGAAGATTAAAACAAACTTGATCCTCATCTCTTAGAAGCTTCTCATCCTTATCTTTATTTTGACCCATTAATATTTTTATTTTCCTAAGTTTAGACTTAGGAACCCATTAAAAATATTAATTATTTTAATAACTCCTCGTCTGGATGGAATTTCTCAAAACGATTTTTGGGACTTGTAAATCTCATGTGCTTTAGCCTCTCCACCAATTTTCATGGCTAAAGCACATCCAATGCTACCACAAATCAACACTCCAAAGAAGAGAGAGATCTAATCCAAAGTGATGATGAGAAATGATCTCACCTCACTTGTATTTATACACATCTTAGGAGTTCGAATCAACACTCTAAAGAAGAGAGAAATCCAATCCAAAGTGATGATGAGAAATGATCTCACCTCACTTGTATTTATACAAATCTTAGGAGTTGGAATTAGCCTCTTTGGCCTACATAAGCATCCCTTAGGGTTCTAGTACAAGAAGTCATTAGAAAAATTGAGTAAATGAGCTTACCTAATCATGCACCTTAGGTGGGGACTTCATAATGGTCTACCTTTCCATAATGGGCTTTAGGATGTGCCAATGTCTCCTAAACTCCTAATGGGGTTAACCAGGTATGCCATTAAGTGGTTTCTCCTTCTAAAGGGGATAATATAGTCAAGGTACATCCATCAAAGGTGGTGGCATGTGGCAAATAGGTGAATGAATTAGGGAATGACAAAGGGCAACCCTGCAACACATGTTGGGGTACAAGGGTAGCTAATAAAAGGGAAGCCCACACTTGGGTTTATAATGTGTAGGAGGGAGCAATTGTGGTACATGAGGTGCCCCGGACTTGATTTTCCACCCTTCTTTATATGTCGTTTTCCTTTTTATGATTTTCTTAAATTAACTGCTCGGGGCTCAAAGGGTTAGAGCATGACGTATAAGATATAGCAGTGAATTCCCTCCTTTAAATTGGGACGGTTCATCGCCCACTAGGGGTTGGGACAATCATGGGTTCCTATATGATGAAAAAGGCTCGAAGAACCTACTAGAACTAGGGTGATGGCCATGATAATGGGGTAGAGCTCATGTATTTTCTTTTTTCCCCCGTGCTAAATGTTTTTGTCCCAACCATCTTTTGCATTTTGTGGTACTTTTCCTATTGAATGTGGCCATATATGATTTTAACTTCCTTTTTAGCTGCATCAACCTTTGGGCTCCATTCCAGGCCATGACCCAAGGTGTAGGCAAGGGGAAGGGGCAAGCAGACCATATGTGGACTCGATGGAGGAATGTGGACCCAAGTGGGAGAAATGATGCATGGGGTAATAATGAATGGAAAGAGGGTAATATGAGTGGATAAGGGAGCGGGACCACATCACCAAAATCGGAGTTTCCTGTGAAATACCATCCCTAGAACCAAATGATCCGTGAAAGAGATCCCACGAGACTAGAATCCAAGGTTAATTCCTAAAAGGGGTCTAGGGGACAGAAGCACATACCTGGCCCATTTTTTTCGCAGAATTCCCCATTAATCCATACCCAAAAGAGTCCATCATAAGCAAACTACAATACTCAATGTCCAAATGTGGAGGCATACCTTTAGATTTGGGAGGCCCACCTTCAAACATACGATCATGGCAGATGGGCGAGCGACCACATGGTTGGCTCAGGTGGTGAAGAAATGGCACAATGAGTTAGTTGGTGGCTGCAAGGGACCGTTGGCTGCCGGTTGAGGACCATCTTGGAGAAAAAAAAAATCTCCTAGGGATATTAGTATATTACCCACAAAATGGTGGGTAACATGGACCATCTTCGAATCTTTGGGAGTCCCGCATACATCCATGTTCCAAAGGACAAGCAAAAGAAACTAGATTCTACAAGCATCAAAGGGATCTTAATTTGCTATCGTCATTCTTCAAAGGCATATAGAATCTACATTAAGGAAGGAAGACAAAATGGAGTAAGCAGGGATGTTATATTCGATGAGAATCATTCTTACAAGAGATCCAAGGATATTCCAATCAATTCTGATGACAAAGATACACGATTATTTGAAGAAGAAAAACATCATGATGAGACAACTCTTAACTAAGAAGAAGAAGATGAAGGACCAAGTGAGCTAATTCAACCTATGATCAGACCTGAACAAGGAAGGGGCCAAATTGGTTAAAAGCTACTCCTGAAGATGTCGAAGGACATGGAGTTGCTAAAGGAACTGAAGCAACAAAATTGATAGCTTGTTGGCTTGAATGTAAAAATACACGAGGTATTTGTAGTAATAATTTATTATATATAATGTATAAGTGATGAATGTGACCATGAGGACCCACACATATATATACCTAAGCATGTGTCCTGGAGCTGCTAAAGGAACTGAAGCAACAAAATTGATAGCTTGTTGGCTTGAATGTAAAAATACACGAGGTATTTGTAGTAATAATTTATTATATATAATGTATAAGTGATGAATGTGACAATGAGAACCCACACATATATATACCTAAGCATGTGTCCTTTCGTGATTGGGCATGTCTTTTAGACATGCCTTTTCACTTAACTTAATGACTATTTAACATAAACAATATTTGATTATCTATTATTTACATTATTTATATTCATTTTATTTTAGGCAATTTATATTCATAACATTGCCCTTTCCTTCAAAAGCTTTGTCCTCAAAGCTATATTGTTGACAATTGTCTTCATGTTGCAGTTGTCATCTTCGCATGTACATCAACTTGTATTTAATTGTTGATAATATCACTTTGGGCTAGTTTTTTTTTAATAAATAAATTGTTTTAAATAATGTTTTTCATTAATTAATATTTTTTTTAATTTTAAAGTCATCTTCTTCAACATTTTCCTCTTCATCATCATTAATGTCTGCTTCTGCATAAACTTTCCTTAGACATGTTGTAACTTCTGCACATGATTTTTCTAATTGCTAAAATGCTTCTTGAATTTTACTAAATTGCTCAAAGCATTCAGGGCGTAAACATAAAGACATATTGTGCTGCGAACTACGTTCAAAGACTCGCATGATTATATTGTGCGCTATGCCTTTGATACCATTGAAACAACAAAATTAATAGCTTGTTGGCTTGAATGTAAAAATACATGAGAGGTATTTGTAATAATAATTTATTATATATAAAAATGTATAAGTGATGAATGTTACAATGAGGACCCACATATATATACCTAAGCATGTGTCCTTTCGTGACTAGGCATGTCTTTTAGACATGCCTTTTTTCTTAACTTAATGACTAACATAATCAATATTTGAGTATTAATTATTTACGTTATTTATATTCATTTTATTTTAGGCAATTTATATTCGTAACATTTTCTATTCATAACAGGAACTTTTAGAGAAAGCAAAAGACCAAAAAGATATTCAGAATATGCAGCATACATGACAAAATTGATAGAACTTGAACCAACTACATTTGAAGAAGTTGCTCATCAAGAAGAATGGAAGAAGGCGATGCAAGAAGAATATCAATCCATCATGAAGAATGGAGTCTGGGAAATCATTCCTAAGTCAAGGGACAAACTAGTTGTCACTTCAAAATGGATTTACAAAATCAAACATGCAATCAATGGAACTATAGAAAAATACAGAGCTAGATTTGTTGCAAGGGGTTTCTCTCAAAAGGAAGGTATAGACTATGAAGAAACCTTTGCACCTACTGCTAGGTATACTACTATAAGATCTTTGGTTTCAGTAGCTGCTACAATGGGATGGAATATTCATCAAATGGACGTAAAAACAACTTTAATGAATGGGACCATCGATGAAAAAGTATACATTGAACAACCGGAAGGATTTGAAATAAATAGCAAGGACACACGTGTGCAGACTTAAGAAAGCCCTATATGGTTTAAAGCAAGCTCCTAGGGCATGGTCTTCAAGGATGGATGCATATCTCTTAAAAATTGGGTTCGTCAAAAGTTCTGTTGATCCAAATCTCTACATTAAGGTAGTGAACAATGAACCAGTCATTATACTACTTTATGTAGATGATTTGTTTATTATAGGTGCGGAGCACAAAATACAAAAATGCAAGAAGATGTTGCCAGCTAAATTCGAAATGAAAGATCTAGGACTTATGCACTATTACTTGGGTTTGGTAGTTTGGCAGAAACCTGGGGAAAGATATCTAGGTCAAGGTAAATACATAATCAAGATTTTAAAGAAGTTCGATATGATGGATTCCAAGCCTATGACTACTACCACGATCACTAATCTCAAGAAGTTCAGAAGCTCTGATTCCAGTTTCGTCGATCCTACTAGCTCTCGGAATTTGGTGGGCTCTCTAATGTATCTGGTAAATACAAGACCTGATATATGTTTTGTTGTAAATATTCTTAGTCAATTTCAGTTGGAGCCTCATCATGACCATTGCATAGCTGCTAAGCATATTCTTAGATATCTCTGTGGCACTATACATCATTGCCTAGCATATTATGGAAAGGAAGTTAAGTTGACAAGTTTCACATATTCAGATCGGGGTGGCAGTGAGACTAATGGCAGAAGCATTGCCGGTGGATTTTTAGTTTAGGAGCTGCAATGGTCTCATGGATGAGTAGAAAACAAGATCTTGTTGCATTAAGTAGTGTTGAAGTTGAAAACATTGTTGCATGTGAAGTAGGAAAGGAAGTTGTTTGGTTAAGAAAACTCTTGTCAAATGTGTTTGGAATGCCTCTGGATCCTACTATAATAAATTGTGATAATCAAAACAGCATCAAGATATATGAAGACCCTATATTCCATGCAAGAATGAATCGTATCAACAACAAGTACCACTACATTAGAAGTTTGGTGCAAGATGGAGTCATAAAGCTACATTATATTCCAACAGATGAACAGGTAGCTGATGTGCTGACTAAGTGTCTTCCAAATCAAAAGTGAGTATTTTAGAAGCATGCTTGGTTTGTTTGATATTGCAGGTTTAGTTGATAAAGAAAGATGAAGCATCCACTGGTGGATGCTTGGGAGGACATATGGTCGGCCTATGTGTGTTTGATGTCCTAATCCCAAAGAGAGAGGGTGACGTTGGTCTTAGAGCTCTAACCTTGGATACTCACCTAGATCCCTAGGTTGATGGTTAGTTAGTAAGTCTGATGGTACCTAGATTCGCTGAAAACTTTAGTCCATCTTAGTCCCACCCGGATAGATAACCTCGGTCAGGTATCTAGTTCGTGGCACTGACTAGATGATTGGAGGAAGTCTGTGTCTAGGTCAAAAGAATCTTGGACTATCCCATCTTGTCTTTGAATCTACTGAAGGAAGAGTTTTGATTGGGTTTTCCCCTTATAGGGGTTTTTCCCTGGCTGTCCGCCTACATTTTGTGTCTCTTGTTCTTGTGATCTTCATATACACATAAATTGGTAATTTCTTGATGAAACATAATATAATAAATAAGTAAAAGAAGCGAACATAATTCACAAGTAATTATCAAAGAAGAGGAATCAAACCCCAATTACTACTAGCATTAATTTCTCAACAATCTTGTGACCCTATGAAGAAACAGAGATCCAGTATGCATGAGGCTTGGGAAAAGCTACAAATAATCAAGCTGAAGATTTCGGTATCTCAAAGAGAATCAAATAGTTATTGGTTTATGGAGAACCTATGACTGTCATCCAGCAGGTGAGAAAACTTCAAGAGAACACGAAGCAGGCCCCTTCCTCCATCCTGAGAGAATAAGTCTTCAACTAACAAAATTTGAGAAGGTTGAGTTCTACTGTGTTAAGCAACACCTCAATGCAAAAGAGGATGTGCCAGCTAACAAGGGAACCTCCTAAAACAAGGGATCTTGGTACAAGACAACTTAGATGGGTTATATAAATCATTGCCATGAAAATTCAAAGATTATATGGGAGCAAAAAAAAATTGTTTCTTTTAAATAGTGATAAGGGTGCCAATAAATGGTTATCAGAACGATGGCTTCCAACCAGCCATAGTCTTCATTTTCCAACTTCTTATTCCCCTCATCTCTTCGACGAGATATGAGTAAGGGCACCTACATGGCTTGTCGATGTACTTCCATGCATCTGAAGAACCAGATGGATGTCTGCCAAATATGATAGGATGCAAAGGGTTGTTAATTGTGGTTTCAAGGAGAAGATTGCATGGCTAAGTTACAAATTTGTAATGGCGAAGGTAGGAATGAGCAAGGAATTAAATTCAGAGATTGAATGTTTGATCCTGCGCCTATGCAGAATAGTTAATGGCATCGAATTTGGAGACAACATCAAAGAATTTGAGGTAGTCGGTTTGTGTTATAAGAGGCGTTCACTCACTAATATGTCTTACCAATCTTTGTTGGATATATCAATTTGCATGTAGGCAAATTCATCGATGGAATTGGTCTCGTCATGGCTCAATTACCCGTCTCCAAGAAGGAAGGGTTTTCACAGCATTTAGATTCTCTCACGGCGTCCACAGAATACATACCAACAATGGATTGGTCTCGTCATGGCTCAATTACCCGTCTTTGAGAAGGAAGAGTTTGTAAAACATTTGGATTCTCTCACGACATCCACGGAATACAAACTAACTCTACTTACTAGGCAGGAAGAAATGGGGTTCTTTGAGATGCAAGCTCAATTTACACTTATGAACCAGAAAATTGGTCTTCTGTAAACCAAGGTAGAGAGGTTGCAGATCAATGCCAAATCTATGGAGCGACATCTATCGAATTTGGAAGCTTTGAGAGGTACTAAGGCTGTGGAATTTAGGTCGTCCTTGATTGAGGACGTTGAGTTGATGGCTCCTCTAGATGATGGTGAAGAACAACAACATAAGGAAGCAGAGGTAGTAGAAGAAGTTCAAAAAGATGTTCCCTTATAGCTAAAGCAGCCGAAAGAGAAGCAAGAAGAATGCATCCCTGAATTTGGAGCAAATGGTGCAGGCTAGTTTAGCTTTTTCTGTTAAATCAAGCATTGCAAGTATGTAGCTATATTAGGAGTATTTTGGAGGATATATAGGCTATGTCAGATTAATAATTGTTAAATTTGGCAACTAGGGCCAAACTTCACCTTGGACAACTCATATCAGGCAGCTGATATTTTTATTGGGTTCCTCTCTCTGAGAGGTGTAGGATTGATCTAAAAATCATCCCATCCTGACATGTACAAATGGGGTTATGAATTTATTTTGATTATGGACAAATTGTCAAAATCGGCCAACCATCAAATTAGCACCCTCCAACCCTCAAAGTTGCATATAAATACAAGGAGCCTCCTCATTTTGGCATCTCACACATGCATTCTTCTCTCTCCTTCATTTTTTGGGTACAGATCTTCTAAGGCTTCTCTCTCTCCACACGTGCAAAGCAAGGACTATTCTTTGTTGTCCCAACATTGACTGAAAGTTGCAGGAAGTTTTTTTTACCACGTTGACCAATGTTGACCATCTTTGACTGCAGTTTTGTGTGGGGTATTTCTATTTGTGCAGGCCGCAGCTCTGGGCACGAAATTCGAGGCTATATGACCTCTATTTGACCAGTGTTGGTTGTGCTAGGGTTTTTTGTTACATTAAGTATTGTTGACCAAGTTTGACTAGATATTTTCGGACTTTTTTTGGGCTGATTTGACTTGTTGTCGAAGGTCGAGTTGACCGAGTTGTTTTGGAGGTCAAAATCTGCATTGTTGACCATCGTTGACTTTTTGGTTAGGGCTTTATGTTTTTGTTGTTTGACTCATCAGATTTCACTGTGGTTGGGCAAGTGAATATTGTATATTGTACTCTCTCTCTCTCTCTGCTGAACTTTTGAAGAATTATAAGAAGAATTGATCAAGGGTTTCCGCACAGTGGAGCTTGTCCCGCGCTGGTGCCATATCTTGTGTCCTCTTGTCTTGGCTTGTCTTCTACTGTTATTGTTTATGTTCTATCTTCATTTTTACTATCATGATGATGTGATTGCTAAACTAGATATTGATATTGGGCTAATAAAGAAATTGAAGTAAAATTGCTCTAAGCATAGAACATACCATTGTTGTCTAAAATTAACAATGTCATAGGGGGACAGGCTAGGAAGAAACACAGATTTTTGTTTAAAGTTCAATTTAGTAGATGAATCTCATACTGAAGATGTAAAAGGTTCTAGCATTGAAACCAATTATTATTAATAGAAAATCATAAGCCTTTCTTTTTAAAAAAAGTATGGTCATCTTTTTCCTTTTTCTTTTTAAAAATCCATTAAAATTTAGCAGTTTAATGACTTTAAAAGATTTAAAATAAAAGTTTAACTAGTTTGAAACTTTGATAACCTTTTAAAATTTCATATAATATGAAAAAACCTTGGGTTAAAGTTATAATCTTTATCATATTTTGCATCGCAGTCAAATTAAATATAAAAATATTGTTAAATTTATCTTTAAAAATAATAGTTGATTCCTACACATTTAGTTCACTCTAGATATTTTGAACAATCTGCAATAAAGGCATAAGAAGAGCAAAGTAAATTACTTTAGTAAAAATATTTTAATCTCAGCCCTTGATCTCAAGTGAGGTGAGGTATAATCTCCGTCACCAATCACTTTGGAGATTACAGATAGGGAACTATCTCAATGTAAAGTTATAAAAGCAAGTTTAGGAGAAGGAGAAGACACCATATAGCATCACAAGATTGAGAGATGCTTCTTAGTCACTGTCTTGGGTCTGAGGAAGGGGCGGCAAGGAGATCCAAATCAGTGAAGGAGGGTTTGATCAGCTGGATCAAATCCAGTATTGCATGTAATTCCTCAGTTGGACCAATTTCTAGGAAGAAAGCCCAAGTTCTAAAGAATTGTTAATGAAGAACTCTAGTTGGGCCAGAATTTGTTGTGTCATTTTTGTGATTTAGATTAATAAACTTGCTTCCACTGAAATTGTGCTAGGAACCTAGTTGTGCATTTAAATCAATAGATTAGTTTTCTGTTAGGAGTTAAATGTCACTTACTTGGTTTCCAGGAATTCTAGAATATATTTTGTTCCTTTACATTGAGCGTTGACATCCTAAGGTTAATCTAAAATTCACCTTCTAGTACTTGGATTGGATTCTCTTAGGACCAATGTTAAAATTGGTAATGAGGGTCAAATTCCACTTTGGATAGCTCATTTGATGGAGATGATGATTGCATTGATTTCCTCTTTTCACGAGGACCAAAATTGACCTAAAGATCATCAAATTTGGCCACGGAGAAATGTGTTTTTGAATTTATACCAACACGTGTAAATTGTCAAGGTCAGCCACATCATCATGTAGGCTCATGAAGCCCAATGGATGTGTCTCTTGACCCTCAACAATTCATATAAATATAAGATACCTCCATCCTCATTTGGCACCTCACTCACTCACACATTCTTCTCTCTCGTCATCTGATTGGTTCATACAGTTTATTGGGCATCTCTTCTCCTCACACGTGTGGCAGTGGCAGGACAAATTGTAGAACCAATTATAGGGCCGAAATTTTAGAGATTATTGCATGCTTGACCAGCATTGACCAGGGGTGGTTTGACCTCCTTTTATGGCTTTTGTGCTTGAATTTCGATTTTGGTAGGCCACATCTATTAGCACAAGAACCAAGGCATTTTGTTGACGTTAACCATATACATATCACAGGGTTGACCAAGCAACCGACCACAAAGGTTGACCAAGTTTGACCATTGTTTTCAGGACTGTTTTGGGTTGACTTTGACCACCTTATCAAGCCGAGTTTGACTAGGTATGACAAAGCTGCTTTGAGGACATTTCGTTGTTGCTTTGACCATCGTTGACTTTCTGGTTAGGGTTATTGACTGCTGCAAAAAGTTTCAATTTGACAAGGTTGCTTTAATCATCATTTGGCAAGTCAATTTTGACTTTATTATACTCTCTCTCTGCCGAACATTTGATATAATAATAATAAGAATTGATCAAAGGGTTTTCCCCATCTTGGGGTTTTTCCCTAGCATCCGCTAAATCTAGTGTCTTCTTGTCTTGGCTTGTCTTCTACTTTTATTGTTTATGTTCTATCTACAGTATTATATATGCCTGATTTGAAGAACCTAGTGTCTATTCCTACGATGGAAGATAAAGGCTTCAACATAGCATTCATTGCTAGAAAGGTACGTATTTGGCAAAAAAACCCTAAAAATGCATTTACTCTTGGATTTAGGGTTGATGGTCCCTATCAAGTTAGAGGAAGTCCATTGGGAGCTTTGAAAAGTGATACTTCTCTTCAATTTGAGCCATGGCACCGTAGGTTCACCCACTTGCACTATAAAGCCTTATTGGGGTAAGGAAGATGGTCACAGGTCTGCCCGAGCTCAGTATGAACCATGAAGGTGTTCATCAGGGTTGTGCAGCTGGGAAACTTACAAAGGGACCATTCACTTCTAGTGGAAGCAAGACAATCGATATTCTCCAATTGGTCCATTTTGACCTATCTAGTATGTTTCCCGTAACATCGTTGGGAGGATACTTGTACTATGCAATCTTTGTGGATGACTACTCTTGCAAAACATGGATCTATTTCTTGAAGAAGAAGGATGAAGTGTTCAAATGGTTTCATTTTTTCAAAACATTGGTGGAAAATCAAACAGGGAATAAGATCAAGATGTTAAGGACCAACAATGGAACCAAGTATGAATCAAATGAATTAAATGACTTTTGCATAGAGGCTAGCATTAAGAGGAAGACAATTGTTCCATACAGTCCTGAGCAAAATGGCGTTGCTGAAAGGAAAAATCGAACAATCATGGAAGCCACTCGTGCCATGCTCCATGATCAACGCCTACCAAAGTTCTTATGGGTAGAAGTTGCCAACATTGTTGTATATGTTCAATATAGGATCTTGCATCAAGCATTGGATTTCAAGACACCCAAGGAAGTTTTCACTGGTAAGAAACCTGAAATTTCTCATTTTAGAATATTTGGTTGTCCTGTGTACTTTCATGTGCCTAAAGAGAAAAGAAACAAGTTGGAAGCATCGAGAAGAAGGTTATATTCGTTGGCTACAATGAAAATTCAAAGGCATATAGGATCTATGTACCTGGTCAAAGAGATGTGAAAGTAAGTTGTGATGTCACCTTTGATGAAGACACTACCCTTGGGAAAGCAAGAGATCTCGCTATTCCAAGAAAGGACGATGATGATGCTGCCTGTTGACTGCTGGAGTAGCACCTGACGATTATTTGACGACTCCATGCCCAAGGATGATCCCGAAGACACTTGTACCATCAGAGATGTCATCAGTCAACAGAGTTTTTTAACTCTCCTTCTATCTTCTCATCAT
>APFE031520061.1:73950-172895 GCA_000404065.3 Pinus taeda | reverse complement strand
TCCCTTTCTTTTCCCTTCTTTTTCAGAGGGGGATAATCCTCTGGATTTTTTCACTCGGGCACACCCCAAAGCCGAGGTGACGGTTTGAAGATTGAGCCTCGATGTATATTACCATACTAGATCACACGTAAAGTTTCGTGGAATTTGGCTAAGTCTAAGTAGGATTTTTTAATAGTTAAAAATGTCCCGCAAAACGGGATTTTTTAATTATTTTTTGTATAAAGGCATAAATAAGTGGCATTAGGAGATGCCTGGGGCGTATGACCAGTCAAAATTTATCCTCAGAGGCCCAGCATTCTCCTAGAGCCTACTTTGGGGGTCAAAAAATGACTCAGAGTCCCTCAAAAGGCAAATTTTCCAGTGACAGTGGCAAAAATGAAGAAAAAATTCAAAAAAATGAATAATTGGAAAAAATTTTAAAATTTTCCAAAGTCAAAATAAGTCAAATTTTGACATAGAGATTAAGCAGATGATCAAAGGTGACGTGGCAAAGAAATGTGGGGCCCACCACATGAAGTTTCAAATCAAGTCAACTCAAAGTCAACAAAAGTCAAAGTCAAAGTCAAAGTTTGAGTTCATGGAATTTTCAAAAAAGTATAACTTTGATTTAAATTTGAATTATTATAAGGTTGATAAATTATAATGGGACCCCACTTTGGCCCAACAAAATTAGCACATGCCAAATTAAAAAGAAAGGTCCGTACGCTGTCCGTACGATTTCCGTACGGCAGCCATTTTTGCACATGGTCAAAGAAACAGTCAAAGGTCAAATGGAATGGTAACACGGTTTAAATGAATCAGCAAAATAACGTGGCAGTTTAAATGGAATATAACATGGGTAATACACCTCAGCCAGCTCAAAAAGAAAAGTCCGTACGGACAAGAGCCGTACAGTCCGTACGTGAGTTATTTGGCAGTCAGCAGTTTACGTGGGCCATCCCAATCAATTAATATACAGCCAGTTAAGTGGTTCATAACAGCAGTTTATGTGGTAGCTTCCACACGTGCCAACACAGCAATATAAACAGCAGGTCAGCGTTGAAGTTTGAGTGGGTATACGCATAGTTAAATACAGCATTTAACACATATATTCCAGCATATCTACGTTGACATCCCAGCAATTAACGTGGCAGCCAGTCAGCAATACAAAACAGCAGTTTATCAACAGTTCATTGGCAGCCAAATAAACAGCTGTTTACAGGCATTTAGAACAGCAGTTAACTCATGTTCATCTACAGCAAAACGTGGGCATGCACATCAGATTAAAAGGCAGCCAAATACGAATTTATTACAAGCAGTTATCTTCAGTCAAGCAGCAGTTCAAAGGCAGCCACGTGGAAATCAGGAGCAATTATCTTCACATTGGGATTGTCATCAAGCCACTTGTCATGTCATTTCTTCATTGGGATCTTCACCTTATTGCCATTTGTCACTGGAATTTGCCTTGGGATTGTCTCCCATTTTCCTATTTATATGAGCCTTGGGCTCTTATTGTATATCATAGAACGAGCTATTGGGCTGGCGGAGACTCTGCCGGATTGTGTATTCAGCATTCTTATTAATAATAAAAGTCTTTGGGGTTAGCAGCTTCTCGCGTGGTGCATGTCTTGGTATATGAGGTATACTTGTGTCGTTTAATGTTCATGTGATTTTCATTTTGCTATCTAGTTGTTTTTCAATTTTCCTGAAGGCACTATTGTCTAGGGAGGAGAGATCTGCAGCTATCTCAAATCTCTTCTGGGCTTGGTATATCTTGCACACTTGTTGTAGCTTGTCCATTCTCGGTTGAATGACAAGCTCAACTTGGTCTCTATATACCAAGTCCCTTGTTGCACTAACAATTTGTTTGCAAGTGTTTTCTGTGTTTTCAAGCGACAGGTTTGCCAGCTCTGTTGGAGGGCGAGGACTTCTTCGACGGGAATAGTCACCTCCCAGGATACCAAGGATCCCACATGCTGTTCAAGCCATCAAGCTCTTAAGACACCAAAAAAAAGGATTTACTCAAGAGGGAAGTACCCTGATCTCTTAGCTTCGTTTCTATTTTGAAAGTCAAAGCAAATTTTCCCTTTTCATTTAAAAGCATTCGTTTCCATTTTGAGCATAAAAAGAAGTACAAACAAAAAATATTTTCATTTCCGAAATAACAACGTTCTAAGGCACTGGTCATTTGTGTGGTACATGTTCATCGTATGGTTAATGGCTATTGTTTATATTTCGTTTTGATTTTAGATCTCAGATTGACAATCTTATTTAACGCAAAATAATCCTCCTAGAACTTTTCATCTTAGCTTTAGGTTTAACTTTCCATTTAGGGACCACCCCCCTTAGCTAGCCTAGGAGATAGCTAAAACGGAGAGAGTTGGGATCAGCGTGACAGCCCCTTCTCTGAGTTCCCTGCCACCAACCACACCTTGTGGGGTTGAAGGCTTTTCTCGCTAACTGTGTAGGTAGGTGCGGGCGGCAGGGTCAACACTGCCAAAAAACAAGATGAAACTTTGAAGGATGAGCCTATGCCCAATATTGATGGTCCAATGGATCTTATTGATCTGCCTCTTGGTGATCCCTCTACCTCAAGGAAAAGACCTCTATCGCTCAAAGATACTCTCAAAGATGTTGAAAGGCATACTGCTCCAAGAGGGACATTCCGTGAAAGTAAGAAACCAAACATGTATCAAGGGTACCTTGGTGCTATGAGTATTATCGTTCAAGCTAAACCATGCATGTTTGAAGAAGTTGTAAACCATCAATTATGGAAGGATGCGATGAATGAGGAATATGAATCAATCATGAAGAATGATGTCTTGGACGCCATGCCTAGACCTAAGGACAAGTATGTGGTCACTTCTAAATGGCTTTACAAAATCAAATATGGAGCTTATGGGGGTGTTGAAAAATATTAGGCCAGGTTCATAGCTCGTGACTTCTCTCAAAAGGAAGGAGTGGACTCTGATGAGATATTTGCACCGACTGCCCGATATACCACTATTTGATCTATTATTGCTCTCGTTGCCACTCAAGGATGGAGCCTACTTCAAATGGACGTTAAGATTGCTTTCTTGCAGGGCTCACTTAAGGAGGAAGTCTACTTGGAACAACCTTAGGGATTCGAAGTACAAGATCGAAGGACACATGTATGCATTGTGCAAGTTGAAAAAAGCCCTCTATGGCTTGGTTTGAGTGGATTGATAGTTATCTTATGAAGTTGGGATTCACGAGGAGCTATGTTGATCCCAACCTATACTTCAAGGTTTAAAAGGGCATGTCTCTCATTTTGGTCCTTTATGTTGATGATCTCTTTTTGAGAAGTGTCGACCCTTTCATTTATAAATGCGAGAGGGGGTTGACCTCCAAGTTCGAAATGAAGGAACTAGGATTGATGTAATACTTCCTAAGCTTGGAGGTCTGGCAAAAGCCAAGTGAGATTTTTCCTTTCTCAATGAACATACATTGTGAAGCTACTAGAGAGATGTGGGAAGGTGGATTGCAAGTCTGTGACTACTCCGATGGAAATCAACTTCAAGAAGCTATGTGGAAGTGCTATTGGGCCCGAATTGGCAAACCCTTCCAAGTATAAAAAATTTAAGGGGTCCCTGATGTTCTTGGTAAACTCCCGGCCAAACATATGTTTCGTTGTGAATACGTTCAGTCAATTTATCGCTAAGCCTCAACACATACATTGGATGGATGTTAAGAATCTCTTAAGATATCTTTGTGGGACAATCAACTATGGGCTGAGATACACTGTCAGGAATTTGCAATGTTCCACCAAGTTTCTGGGACGAGGAGCCCGAACAAACATATGTTTCGTTGTGAATACGTTGAGTCAATTTATGGTTGAGCCTCAACACATACATTGGATGGATGTTAAGAATCTCTTAAGATATCTATGTGGCACAATCAACTATGGTTGAGATACACTGTCAGGAATTTGCAATGTTCCACCAAGTTTCCGAGACGAGGAGGTGAGGGAGCGGGGATACATTAGAGCAGCCTACGCAAAAGCTCCCCGCCAGTTTTAGGAAACGGGGGGGGACGTTGGGGTCTTAAAAACTAATAAATATAAAATATAAATTGATGCATAATATAAATGAAACAAATTTAAAATGAAAAGCATGATCATTGATATCATTATGATATAAATTATAATCATACATCATACATGTAAGTTTGCAATTGTACAGTGTAACTACTAGTCTACTAAATTACTAAAAATGCATAATGAAAATAAATTATAAAATTATAAATGTTTAAACTTTAAACCATATTGATGTTCCACTTCCAACTATGAACATTCAATACTGAATATTGAAATAAAATTATAAAAGTCAAGTTTGATACATCAAGAAAAAATTTTAATTTTATAGAGTCAAAATAACATAAGAACATATCAAAAGATAAATGAGCATAATTTCTCAAGGTAATCCGTTCAACAAAGGAGCAGACAAAAGGCTGCTTAGTGATGGCAGCAGTGTTCCATTCAACGCAAGAGAAGACAAAAGGCTGCTTGGCGATGGCGGCAATGTTCAGTTCAACGAAGGAGCAAACAGAAAATGAAATGTGAAATGAACATAATGTAAATCCTTCCTAGTCGGTCAACAAATATTAAAAATTACGACTTTTTGTTTCATAAAAAAAATTGTTAATTTTTTCTAGGGAAACCACTCCTCAAGACCCCTTTCGCCTAGGAAACAACCTCGATTGGAGGAAATGTCCCCTTTCAAGTTTCCTCATGTACCCTATTTTTTGGGAGCGTGGGGAAACGACCCCCTCTCGTCCCCAAGTCCCCGGAGCGCAAGGGAGCTAGGAAACTCAACCCATGGGTGGGGGACACGACCTTGTGCAACACTAGGAATCTGAGGCTACATGGATATACTGATGTTGATTGGGTTGACATTGTGGCGAATAGAAAGAGCACATCAGGATGTTGCTTCTCATTGGGATCTGCTTCGATTTCTTGGATGAGCATGAAGCAGAAATTGGTTGCTTTAAGCATCGTCGAGGCCAAATATGTTGTTGCTAGTATGCCCTGTTGTCAAGCTGTTTGGTTGAGGAAGCTCTTTAGTGAGCTATTTGAGCATGTGTTGCATACCACTGTGATCTACTGCGATAACCAAAAAGGGGTTCGAATTCTAGAGAATCCTATGTTCCATGACCACTCCAAGCACATTGATATCAAGTACCATTTTATCTAGGATATGGTACAATGAGGAGCAATAAGGCTCCAACACATCAAAATTGATGAGTAGGTTGTCGACATCCTCACGAAGCCCTTAGGGAAGGTCAAATTCTAAGCCTTCCAAGAGAGACATGGAGTCATGGAAGGACCCTCTCGTGAGGGTTCCACTTGAGTTGGACACTGAGCTCTAGGAGCTCCTAAGGGCTTGGGGTACTTCTTGGAGCTATAAGCAACCATAGGGTGAGTGGTTCACCTTCCCCTATAAGTGTGTTGTGTACAACGTGAGTGGTTCACCTTCCCTTGTGATACCCCATGACAGTTGACATGTGTGTAGGGTGAGTGGTTCACCTTCCCCTACGATTGATGACACGTGTATATGCATAGGATGAGGGATTCACCTTCTCCTATGGCGATCGATACCAAGTTCTTCTTTAGTCCAGGCACATACTTCACATCTATCAAGGTGATAGAAGCTCCATGCTCCCTCTGAAAAGCAACCGAAACTTCACTTGAAACACGGTACCTTTCATAATTACCCATCTCTATGCACATCTGGAGGTCTTTCTCCTCCAAAGTACTAAACAAACTCTTATCGTCGATCATGTGAAATGAGGCTCCACTGTCAAGAAACCAACCACAACCCATCATCGATGAAGCCATGCATGCAATGAGGGTAAAATCCAATTCGAACTGAGAGGCCAATGACTCACCTTCAATTCCTTCCGAGGATCCCTTCTTGGATTTCTTCAATGGACAATTAGTTGCATAATGGCCCCTCATGACAATTAAGGCATCTCACTTAAGATTTGTCAATCTTCTTCCCACCATGGGAAGAACTCGACTTGGAATGAGAATCCTTCTCCTTCCCTTTCCTTGCCTTACTAAGGCGAAATTTTCTTCATCCTCCTTGGATGAAGAACCATCTCTGGTGCTCCTCCTGATCTCCTCCTGCATCAGATTCGACCACAGTCGTTCCCAATCTGGTAGTTTCTCTCTTCCATTAATTGAGTCCTGGTAGCTATGCCATCTCTTAGGAAGATTGAGGAGAGCAAGACTCATCATTGCTCTGATACCTTGTAGAAATTTTTCTACAAAACCTCGCTCTGATACCATGTAGAAAATTCTCTATGGATCAGCTACCTCTGATACCATGTAGAAATTCTTACTGTAGATCACCCGATAATGCAATGTACTAAAGCAAAATACTTGATCTACTTCTACTATCAAACTTTGCGGAAGCTTAATTAATTTGAGCAAGATCAATCATAACACATATAACAAAGAAGAAGAAATCATACACATGAAATGCAGAAGAATACTCTAGGGAAAGCCTCAGCTAAAAATCGCGCTATCTGTATTATCATACAAGTGGAAATATATCAAGATTACACAAAGCTTTAGCTCACAAGCTATCCAGCTCTTAGTACAATCCCGCACTGTTGCTCATAGACAGAATAGACAACACATATGCCCTCCTTCAGTCCTCCAAGCCTCCTATTTCCTTGCGCAGTTTCTCCTGGGTCCTCCAGCTGCAACCTGTGTGATTCTCACCTCACACAAAACACCCCTCTAAAATAACTACGCAATCCAGAAGGAGATAATTCCTTCCGCATGGATGAGTTTCCTTTATAAGAAAAATCCTCCAACTGATAGTACAATGTCCCTGTCTTTAATGTCAGCTGGGTCTCTGTCTGAATTGACATGCATGAGTTATTTATGAGAGAATATTCAATTATCTAGAGTACACTAGTTGCATGTATGCATGCATTAACTGACTATCTCACAATTAGTTCCTCAAACTATTTGGAACTAATTTAACTGGACTTAACTCAGTTAACTGAGCTAACTAATTACAACTCAAATACAACTCACCCTTATCTCCTTAATTAAGGAATAACTTCCTCAATCAAAGGGATAATTGTTACATGTCTTCACAAAGACTTCATGTTTGATTTTCACCAACTAATTAATTAATTATTTTTCAAACAACTAGTGAGACTAAATTCGAATTTTAATTCTCAATTAATTAAGGAATAACTTCCTCAATCAAAGGGATAATTGTTACATGTCTTCACAAAGACTTCATGTTTGATTTTCACCAACTAATTAATTCAAGATGAATTAATTAATTATTTTTCAAACAACTAGTGAGACTAAATTCGAATTTTAATTCTCAATTTTGATTCAAGGACAAATCAAAATTGGAATATATCCTGAAATGCTATTTATAGCAATGCTATTTTTAGCATTTCTTGTTGCTATTTTCAACAGTAGTTTTGGTTTCGAGATGGATTGCACTCGGAATTATTTTGGTTATGTGCACCCTCACATGCTATATAAATGAGAACTTTTGCTTATTTGTGTATAAATGGTTTGGATTCATATTGATGCCCATGAATATATATGTTTTTCTTTAAAATTTGAATATTTATGTGTTTTTGGTGGACTGGTTTTTAGGTCCGGTTTTTTTACCGATTTCCATACGGTTCTGTTGATTATCGGCCTAGGGGGTCTACCGATTCTGGGGATGGATTGCACTCGGTGTTATTTTGGTTATGTGCACCCTCACATGCTATATAAATAAGAACTTTTGCTTATTGGTGTCTAAATGGTTTGGATTCATATTGATGCCCATATATGTTTTTCTTTAAAATTTGAATATGTGTTTTTAGTGGACTGGTTTTTAGGTTCCCGTTTTTTTACCGATTTCCGTATGGTTTTAGCCGGTTATCAGCCTAGGGAGTCTATCGATTTTGATAACTATGCTTTGGACAGCGCATTTGATGGAGATGATGATTGCATTGAATTCCTCTTTTCGGAGGACCAAAATCAACCTAAAGATCATCAAATTTGGACAAGCAGAAATGTGTTTTTGAATTTGTGCCCACACATGTGTCAATTGTCAAGGTCAACCACATCATCATGTAGGCTCATAAAGTCCAATGGACATGTCTCTTGACCCTCAACGATTTGTATAAATATAAGAGGCCTCCATCCTCATTTGGCACCTCACTCACTCATACATTCTTCTCTCTCATCATCTGATTGGTTCGTACAACTTATTGGGCATTTCTTTTCCTCACGTGTGGCAGCAAAAGGACAAATTGCAAGACAAATTACAGGGCCAAAATTTCAAAGACTATTGTAGGTTTGACCAGCATTAACCAGGGGTAGTTTGACCTCCTTTGACTATGGTTTTTGTGCTTGAATTTCATTTTTTGCAAGCCACATTTATTGGCAAAGGAACCACGGCATTTTGTTGACTTTGACCGTAGACATCAGAAGGTTGACCGAGGGACCAAACCATAGAGTTTGACCATTCTTTTCAAGATTGTTTTGGGTTGACTTTGACCACCTTATCAGGTAAAGTTTGACTAGGTATGACCGAGCTTCTTTGAGGACATTTCGTTGTTGCTTTGACTAGTGTTGACTTTCTGGTTAGGGTTGTTGACTACTGTAGAATGTTTCATGTTTGAAAGGGCTACTTTAATCATTATTTGGAAAGCCAATTTTGACTTTATTGTACTCTCTCACTTTGTTGAACATTTGCTATAATAAGAAGAAGAATTGATCAAAGGGTTTTCCCCATCTTAGGTTTTTTCCCTAGCATCCGCCAAATCTGGTGTCCTCTTGTCTTGGCTTGTCTTCTGCTTTTATTGTTCATGTTCTATCGACAGTTACTATCAATGTGATTTATGGTTAATGTGATTGCTATTGGAAAACTAAATTGGAAATTTTCATTGGGCTATTAAAAGAACATTGAAGTAATTGTGCTAAGCATAGAACATACCATTGTTAACTAAAATTAACAACCAACCCCCCAACCATACTTGACAGCTTCAATTATCCTAGTCAATGTTCATGAGACAATGCTTTCTAGTTCCCATGACTTCGACATTTTAGCAATGTGAAATACACTCAACACTAGATCTATATTCCCCATAGCCCAAGAAGGCAACAATCCATTATGACTGTCGAGCTTCCACTTATATTTGTTTGCTAAGATGAGCCCCTCCTCCCCCCCCACCCCAGGGGGGATGTAATCAAAGGTACAAATTTGTGACCAAAAGTGCACACCAAGGCAACTCAACGAAAGTGCAATTTTAACACATGCAGGTCATTACAATGGATACTAGATAGCACCACACACATATAATGTCCATAACACAACATTGTATTATCACTCTAAAATGTGCCAAGATAAACGCACAATTTAGATTCCACAGTAATGGTCACAGCAACCAAAACAACTTGCACTCAAAGAATGTTCTAGGTTGTTAGGTCCTTA
Organism: Pinus taeda; assembly: GCA_000404065.3. NCBI lineage: Eukaryota > Viridiplantae > Streptophyta > Pinopsida > Pinales > Pinaceae > Pinus > Pinus taeda. Next base: position 163,431 of record APFE031520061.1, on the reverse strand, counting down.
TAATACTAGTTTAGCCCTCATATTGTTATTGTTGTGCACCATAGAAGTTCACTATTGTTATCCTTGTACCCTTACATTATTATTCTTATGTAGGCCCTAATCATATTTCGACCCTTTAGACTCCTATATATACCAAGGAGGTCTTGTCATCTGAATCATCTAAAGATTGTTCATTTATGTGATGTAAAGGGAGGTTGTCCACTCGAAGTGGCTTATTATCTAGTCGTTGATCTATCTTTTCTTACGTTTCTGTGTTATTTTTATTTGGTTACATAACTTTTGGTATCAAAGCTCTTGGTTCTAGGGTTTTGCTGCTTCAAACGGGTCATCATGGCATTTTCAATATAACTTTTTTCCTGCGAAACTTCAAATTGTGAAATTGTTACCATGTGGAGACATCTTTGATGAATATCTGGTTACAATTTCAGACGTTGGTTTGTTATATCTTTGGAGACATGGTCCAAGGAATTTAGGGTTTCTGTATACTCCATAATTCAGTCTCAAACAAGTGTCCCAGGGAAAATCGTCATAACTTTCTCTTGATCATCGGATTTGAATTCCAAAAAAAGTTATTGAAAGTGCACAGACTATAGTATTTCGAGTACGAGTTTTAGGGTCAAAGATTGAAACAGTGACACATGGCATCCCCTAAAAGTTCGTTCTACTAAACTAGTCCATAATTAAGTCATCTTGGGAGATTTGATATAACTATTCCTTGAAGAATACAATCTCGATCTGACTTGTGGCATTGGAAAGAAGACACAGACAGCTACCTCGGAACGCTAGACATTGAAAGGCTGAAATCACAGAGATCCAACAGTTTCAAAGTCAATCAGATTGAGAAGCTCAAAATCGAGCTCTTAAAAGATGTGTATTTTTAAATTTGCATAATTTTTGTTTGAAAAATTAGTTTAAAGAGATTCAAAGGGAATAGAAAAGCATAGATATCATTATTTGATTCCAAAATGACTTGCAAACAAAAATATGATACACCCATTAAGCCTATAGAAAGCTCTACTATGACGCATGAAGAAGAAGAAATGCAACATTATATCAAAATTGCAGGAACAAGTGCAACAATTTTCGCTCTCACAAAGAGCAACCAAAAATAAATTGGAAGCGACGAATGTTAAGATGGATGGTTTCGAAGCAAAAGATAAAAGCGGCATGGAAGGTTTGAAGGTCCACAATAAATGTTTCCTAGTGGTGACAAGATATTCCATGAAACTCATGAAGAGAACAAAAGGAATGTGAATCATGATTTTAAAGACTCTAACTTTGGGTTGAAGACCAACCACATTCCAAAGATCGATACGAGGAAGTTTGATAGCAAGGATTTGGTAATATCAATACTGCTGATTTTTAATGTACCTTGGACAAGTGGTTTCCAATGGGTTAGTCTCTACCTAGGGAAAAGTGTCCAAAATAATTATTTTCCTAAGTGTGACTTTATAAAGTGAAAGTGACTTTATAAGTGGTAAAGTCAATGTTAAATTATAAAGTGAAAAGTGACTTTAGACATAAAGTACAATGTGGGTAATTATTTAATGGGTGAGTTAAAAAATAGAAAGTGAGAATTAAATGCACATTTATTCCCATCCCTTGATCAAAATGAATCTGGGCCATTAGATCTTAGGGTTGCCCGAAAGTCCTTTAAGGAAACAAAAGAGGGAAAAGAAAAGAGAGACTGCATTCATTCTTCATGAGCAAATTGGAGAAAGGAGGCTGAGAGATGGAGAAAAGTTCCGAAGGAGAAATATGTTGCAACAAGTTGAAGGAGTTATTTCTGAGCAAAGCTAAGCATGTAAATCAAGGTTTATAAGACAGCATGTTAATTTTATGTATGTTCTATGTTCAGAGCAATTTATTTTAATTTTCACGGTTAGCTCAATATCTTTTCCTGATTAGCAATCACATCAGCATAATAGTAAATTGCAGATAGAACATAAACATAAATTGCAGAAGACAAGCCAAGACAAGAGGACACAAGATGTGGCGGTAACCAAGGACAAACCCCAATGTGGGGAACCCTTGATCAATTCTATGTTCTTCAATAGTTCAGCGGAGAGAGAGAGAGAGAGATGGTACATATACAACAGAAGTCAACACTTTGACTTATCTAAATAAGAGCATAGATAATCTCTATGAAGATGATACATGAGGTAGTTGAACTCAGTTGAAGACATGTTGCTTCAATTGATTCTCCAAGGTGACTCCATCACCATGTTGCACCTATCATTGTGCAGCACCTCATCATCTTGCTACACCTCACTTTGTTGCACCATGTTGCACCCATCATCACTATGTTGCATCTCATCAGATTGTACCCATCATTGTACTGTTGCATGATGTTGAACTCTTCATTGCACTACGTTGCACCCAAATGCATGCTGCAATACCTCATCATCCTGTTGCTGCAGTACTTGTTGCAATACATTCTTGTTGCTGCTATATGCCCATCATTACCATCCTATCCCATTGTTGCACCATATTGCACCATGTTGCCTTCATCACGTTGCCACCTATCACATCATTATGCTAATGTACATATTGTGCACAAATCTGCCCCAAGCCTATCCACATTGTCTCTTGTTCTGAGGTGATAAGGTCGGCTGCCCATGACAGTACAGTTGTCATCAACAGCTCACTCCAAAACCCCTTGATTGCAATCCAAACAATCTTGATTGGGCTTGGCCTCAACAGTCCTACACACAGCTCCTTGATCCTTGAGACAGCCTTGTTCAGGACCTGTTTGCACCCTCAAACGGTCCTCAAATTAATCCGCACTTCCACAGCAACTTGGTCTCTAACCTAAGCTCTCCATGTTGTCCTGAAGTGACATTACCTTGCTGTCTCTTCTTGCTGCGGCTAGGGCATCCTGTCATCATCTTTGTGGCTGTGTTTAGCTATGTATAGACTCCAGCTAAGTCTCCTTTTTGTTGCAACTAGGGGTTGTCCTAAACACTTCCAAAACAACATAGGATGACTGCATTTACGTCTTACCTTGCTATGTATAGATGATCCTCTAAACAGCTCCCTTCTTGTTGCGGCTAAGTAGCCTCTGTTGACTGTTGTTACGAAATCCTTTAGATAGCGAGTTAGGGCACGATAATAGCGAGTTAGGGTAGGCTCGGGCAGCGTATAGTAGCAGGTTAGGGCAGCATGTATAGGCCTTAGTTCTCCCTGCTTGGACTGCGGCTTGACATCCTTTAGACAGCATGTATGGGAGCCTCTTTACTATGGTTAGGGTATCCCTTTAGGCAGCGTATTAGGGCAGGTTTGGGCAGCATATAGGAGCAGGGATCTCCTCTCTTGGACTGTGGCTAAACCACCCTCTTTAGGACTGCGGATGGGGCAGTATTGAACCCCTTTATGACTGCGACCAGACTATGGCTAGGGCTCCTTGTTTAGTCTCCTTTCCTCCTACGTCTATGACTTCCTCCTCTTAGACTTCTCTTCCACTAAAACCCAAAAACAAGTGGAGAGAAATCAAGAGTGAAGTGCGTGTTCAAATGACTATCAAGTCACCTCCTTTATACTAAAAGGTTGAGCACATGTGGGGGTTATTTAGTTGTTTGGCCGACCTTGACAAATTGTCCCATAACACAAATAAATTCATATCTCCATGAATACTTATCGAAATCGGATGATCTTTAGATCAATCCTACACTTCTCGATGAGAGGGATCCAAGAAAAATATCAGCTGCCATAAATAAGATGAACCACATGGAGTTTGGCACTACTTGCCAATTTTAACATAGCAGAAGGTTCAGTATGAACATCATTGAATGTTGTGAGCTGCACATCGTTCGAGAGAAGTTTTTGAAAAAAATCAGTACATCGGTACGGAAGTCAGTACGGGATAATCCGTATAATCATATATGTACACTACATATTTTCAGCTTCAAGCCTTCAAGTGGGCACCGAAATCAAGGCAAAGTGGGCATGGTTTTCAAGGAGTTTTGGGTTGAAGAGATACGTTGTATTTTACTGTATTTTTTTCTCTACAAATGTATTTTTCCTAAACTTGAAAGATAAAGAAATTTGAAGAGCTCTCTAACAGGTTTTCCCCAAACAAGATTGAAGGGGTTTTGCCTAGGTCTAAGTTGACCAAAAATCTGTGTATTTTTATGTGTGTTGTGGATCTAGTTACGTCCATATTTATTTTCAGCATGTGTTGACAGTCCCATGGGTTTTAATCTGGAAATTCCATATGTTGAATGTGTGTTTATGGGAAAGGGCATTTAACTGAACGGGAGTGATAAGGTGAAATTAAAACTTGGTTGGGATTGTTGCAAACTTTTTTTAGTCATCAAATTTCAACATGGTATCGGAGCTACAAACTGAAAATTGTAGTTTGAACAGCAGACCGTAGTTTGGGGCAGCAAATAGTGGTTTGGACAACAAACTGAATTTTTGGACAGCAAACTGATATTTTGGGACAGCCAGGTGAAATTTCACACACACTGAACTTTTGGGACAGCAAAGTTGTGCTAGAAGGTTCATTTCTCCATTCTCTTGGTTTTGTAAATTTTGGACAACAGTCATGGCCATGTTCCTAAGGATAGAGGTCAGACTGGATGGGATATCCAACTATGTCGTTTGGAAGCACAGAATTCAAACAGTGTTTAAGGAGGCAGTGGTTTGGGACATAGTGCGGCAAGTGGTTGTACCTACTACTGCTACAGATGAACTTGTTGAATTCACAAAAAATAATGCAAAGGAAAAAAAGATTTTGATGCACACTCTGGAGGATCATGTGGTTCCTCAGGTAAGAGGAAACACATATGCATATCAGATGTGCACAGCTCTAACCACTCTCTATCAAAGTATCAATGAGAACAAGAAGATGGTACTCAAAGAACAATTGAAGAACATCCTCATGACAAAGGTTGAAAGTGTAGTTCATTATCTTGGCAGGGTCAAACAAGGACGTGATAATTTGACTGCTATTGGTGAGACAGTTGCATCCACAGAGTTAGTCAGGATAGCTGTAGCAAGACTTCCTAAGTCTTGGGAGGTCTTTGGAAATGTTGTTACCTCTAGGGAGAATCTTCCCAATTGGGACAGATTATGGGATGATTGTGTGCAGCGTGAGATACGAAAGACTAGCAGTGGTGGGGTGAAGATAGCAGATGAGGAGGATGTAGCCTTGAGAGCCAAGGGGAAGAACAAAGGGAAGGCCAAGAAAAGGGCCTCATTAGATGGGGCTAAGGGAAAGGAGAAGAAGAAGAAGGAAGATACGGATATGTCCAAAGTCAAATGTTGGGCATGTCAGAAGATGGGACACTATGTTGCTACGTGTCCTGAGAGGAAGAACAAGGGGAAGAGGGGTAGTGCAACTTTAGCAAAGGTGAAGCAGTTTGCTTCACAGTTTGACCAAGACTTTGCATTTATTACTTCTACATCAAGTAGGAGTACATCATCCGATGTCTGGTACATAGACAGCAGGGCTTCCCGCCATATGACAGGTGCATGAGAGTTCTTTTCAGACCTTGCAGAGAGGGCACTTGATATTGAGATTGTCCTAGGAGATGACCGCACTGTGAGAATTGTTGGTGTGGGGACTGTGACCTTTGAGAGGGAGTCTTTGCCTCCTTTGAAGGTCATGGATGTTTTGCATGTTCCGAGGATGAAGAAGAACTTGATTTCAGTGTCTACTATGGAGAAGGGGTTTGACGCCACTTTCTCAGGAGAGCAGGTATTGATGCATCCCAAGGGAGCTTCCATCACTTCGTGATTGGATTTCGCTCTAGGAAACTATACAGATTTAGTTTTCGGTCGGCAGTAGCATTGGTGAGTAGCACATCTGGTAGCACTCACACTAGTACCACCAGCAATAGAGACTTGTGCAAGTTATGGCACTGGAGGATGGCACATATGCATCATGGAGCTTTGAGAGTACTAAGGGAGATCACTATTGGGGTTCCTGATTTCAGTTTCAAGCATTATGAGGTTTGCAAAGGGTGTGTTTTGGGCAAGTACACGAAGTTACCATTCCCAGCAAGCGACAACACATCTACAGGTATACCAGACTTGATTCATACTGATGTATCTGGTCAACACTAGGCCAGATATATGCTTGGTGTCCTTTGGTGTTTTGTCTGAGGAACTTACCTTGTGAATTCCTACATGGTATCGGAGTTACTTGGCGGCCGCATCTGTTGGTGATCCAAATCGGAAGCTCGTACAACTGCATCCGACTATGGTTTCCTAGATCTACTATTTCTGACTACTTTCGGGCCAAGAGCACTACTCTATTGTGTTAGTAGCATCTGTTCCAATGAGGAACTCTTTTCGTTTCACGCGAAAAGGTTTCTAGGAGCCCTAGCTACGTCATTTTTAAGATCTAGAGGTATACAGTCTTTATTTGTAGTTCTAGTTATTTATCTCTCTGTTTATTTTGGTTTATTTTTCTCTTTTGATTTTTATTACCAGATCTATACCTTTCATTTTTGCATATGCACTTTGCCCTACGACATTGTCCGATCTGAGCAAATCAGAAATAGAAAGGAAGGATTTTTCTCATGTGTATGCTCTTTTCCGCCGCACCTTAGTGTGATCTCAGAAAACCAAAAACATTGAGGAAAATATTTAGGTTCTGACGAAAGCTAACTTCAAGCCATAAGGTTTGGTTTTTTTGGTACGTCCGTGTTGGGTTGTGTGGTTTTTTGTTTTGTAGGAAAAAAGAGGTTTTTGAAGTAAGCATGCACCCCAAAAGCTTCAGTGACTAAAAAAAAACCCTTCCTCTTTTCCAAAAACTACTAACCTTTTAAACTAGCTCGCTTGGTCCAAAGTTACTTTATGAGAATAGAGGTCTTGAGTTCAAGTCTTTCTTTTTGTTGAGTTACCTTTTCAAAAAGCACATGTAACTTATGTTTTAAAGTTACTTTACGTAAAAGTGTTCTCACCCATTATAAAAAGTGAATCACTTATAATTCTAAAGTCTCTTTATCTTTTATTTAAGTTACAATTTAGTGGGTAGCTCATAAAGTACCATTGTAAAAGTGACTTTCCCTTATTTATAAAAGTGGGCCACATAATTTTTTTAAATTGAGCTAATTAGATTAAGTTTGGAAGGTGTTAAGGTTAAGAAAGAAGATGGTAGCTTTATCTATTCCATTCTTACTAAATTGGGACCAACCTACCACTTTCCATTCTACTAGAAAAGTCTTTATTTCTCAGGGACAAGACTACAAGTCCCCCTCTTTTGATGCCTTTTGTAATTTTTTTAATAAGAGAACAAAAAAAACTCTTACATCTTGGTCTTCTTAATCTTGCAAACTCTTCTAAGAAGGCCTTAGCCACCCAGCATCAACCAAATTCAAAGAATTCTAGGAAGCAGTATCCTAAAAAGAATGGTCCTAAACCAAACAAGGGTCCTAAGCAATTCTAGTCTCGAAATGTAAAATCATTTCAACAAAATGATAAGGCAAATAAAAGTCTGATAGACATTGCAACTTTTGTAATTGAGATGGCCACTTCGAATCCAAATGCCTTAAGAAGATGGAACCCTTGGAAGCAACAATGAAGAAGCATAACATCCATTCAGAGCACTCTTCAACTTCAACTTCATCTTCAAGAATAACGCTTTTTGCATGTGGTTGTCAATCATTTCAGTCTAGTTATGCACTAAATGTATCTTCTTCTTCTCATTCTCATGAGTGGCTCATTGATTTTGAAGCTTCTTATCACATGCCCAAAAACAAAGCCATGTTTTCTTCTTTAAATGATTGTAACACCAAAAATATATATGTTGGTGATGATAGATCTCTTAGTGTTGTAGGGACTGGAAACTATTCATCTAGACAATGGTCAATTTAATGATGTACTATGTGTTCCAACCTTATCCTGCAACCTTCTATCTGTATATCAGATAACTCATTCAGGTGAAGGGAAAATCGTTGAATTTTCACCTCACGATGTTGTAATTAAGGACCTAAGAGATCCTAGACAGATTTTAGCTACTGGAATTGCTGATGATTCTACAAGGTTGTATAAGTTTAACAACTTTGGGTCATCCACACTTCCCTCGGTATTTGTTGCTCGTAATGATGAAGTGAGCAAATTTTGGCATGAACAATTTGGTCACTTAAACTATCGCTCCCTTCAAAATCTATGTAAAGAAAATATGGTGACAAGTCTTCCTATGGTATCTTGCAAAGATGGTGTTGTCGGATGTGTACTCGGAAAACATCATCGGGATAGTTTTGAAAAACGTGCCTCTTGGCACACCCTAGACCCTTTACAACTTGTGCATAGTGATTTATGTGGTCCACTTCCAGTTGTTTCAATCTCTGGCTACAAGTATTTGTTAACTTTCATTGATGATTTCTCTAGACGCACTTGGGTATGCTACTTAAAACTCAAGAGTGAAGTATTTAACATGTTCTTGGCCTTTAAGGCCTTTGTTGAGAAACAATCTACACATCAAATTCTTAAGCTAAAAATCTGATAATGGCAAAGAATATGTTAACAACAAATTCATCAACTTTTGCACTGAGCATGGAATTCAAATGCAACATACTATTCCATATACTCCACAACAAAATGGTGCAGCTGAAAGAAAGAATAGTACCTTAAAGGAAATGGCTAATTCTATGCTTCAATCTAAAGGACTTAGTCTTAATTTTTGGGCAAAAGCAATTAACTATGCTAATTACATAGTAAATTGCACTCTTACTAAGGTTTTAAAGAATATCACTCTAGAAGAAGCATGGAGCTCAATTAAACCAAATGTAAGTCACTTTCGTGTTTTTGGAAGTGAAGCATGGGCCCATATTCCTGATGAGAAACATAAAGCCTTAGAACCTAAGAGTGAAAAATGTATTTTTGTTGGACATTCTGAAAATGTCAAAGGATATAAACTTATTCCACTTAAGTCCAAAAATGTTATCATTAGAAAAGATATAAAGTTTGTTGAAAATATATCAGCCTACGACCTTAGTTCGACAGATGTGCCACATGTCTCAATCCCTTCTACTTCTGAAAATATTTCTTCTTCATATCATGACAACGAGGATGACAATCCTCCCCCACCTTCTCAAGATCCTTTATTAGCTCCTCAGCTTCCAAAATGGGTCTGTCCTACTCGAGATGCAGCAAGTGATCCTACAGATCAGCGATGTACACGTTCTCAGTTCAATAAAGCCTCTTCTTTACTGGCTCAAGCCTCAGCGAATTATGATCATGGCACCTTTGCAAAAGCTTCAGGCCATCCAAATTGGGAAGCAGCCATGAATGAAGAATATCGTTCATTATTGACAAATGATACATGGGATCTTGTTCCTCTTCCAAAGGGACGAAAACTTGTTAGATGAAAATGGGTTTACAGAACCAAGTATGGACCAAATGGAAAAGTTGATAAACATAAAGCTTGTCTTGTTGCTAAGGGTTTTCACAAGTTGAAGGCATTGACTATATTGAAACCTTCTCCCCTGTTGACAAAATGAACTCTATCCGCCTTGTTCTTTCCCTTGTTGCATCTTTCAAATGGGAAGTCCATCAGATGGATGTTAAATCTGCCTTTCTACATGCGGACTTGCATGAAGAAATCTATATGGAACAACCTCCTGGCTTTATACAAACAGACTCCAGCCTTGTATGTCAACTTAAGAAATCCTTTTATGGTCTCAAGCAAGCCCCTAGGGCTTGGTATGCCAAAATGGATAGCTTTCTCTTAGATATTGGCTTTTCTAGGTGTCATTCTGACAATATTGTCAACACCAAGAAAGTGGGTAAGTCCCTTATCGTTCTTCTTCTTTATGTTGATGATCTTATCCTTACTAGTAGTGATCCCAACCTTATAAACCATGTGAAGTCCAGCCTTAAAAATCCAAGGAAGGTATTACCCTTTCCCAATCCAAGTATGCCTGTGATCCTCTCCACCACTTTCACATGGAAGAATGTAAACCAGCCCCCTCTCCCTTTCAGTCTGGAGCCAAACTTTCAATCACTTATACTTCCCTTGAAGTTGATGCTACCTTATACCATCAGCTTGTAGGAAAACTTTTGTATCTGACCCATACTCGTCCTGACCTTTCCCTTGTTGTTGCCCTTATTGCTCGGTTTATGCAAAACCCACATGAAAGTCATTGAAAAGCAACTAAAAGAATACTTCGTTATGTTCGAGGTACAATTTTGTTTGGGATTCATTACAGTGTAGAAGCATCTCCTCTATTGGTTGGTTTCACTGATTCCAATTGGGCTGGTGACCCTGATGATCAGAAGTATACTGCAGGTTATGTCTTCACTCTTGGTTCTGAACCTATTACATGGTTGGTTCTGAACCTATTACATGGGCTTGCAAGAAACAAAGTGCCATTTCTCTTTCTTCAGCAGAAGCAAAGTATCGTGGCATCGTAGAAGCTAGTAAGGAAGCCCTGTGGCTTCGTCAAACCCTGTTAGAGTTTGGCTTTCAGCAACAACATCCGACTACACTTTGGTGTGATAATCAAAGTGCCATTCAACTATGCAAAGATCCAGTCCAACATCAGCGCATCAAACACATTGAATTACACATGCACTTCATCAGAAAGCTCCTTCATGACCATGTTCTTGAAGTGCAATATTGTTCAACCGATGATCAAATTGCAGACATCTTTACAAAGGCTCTCACAGAGGCGAAGTTTACTAAACTTCTATTTATGGTTGGAGTTTAGGAAGTTGTCACTAAGGGGGCATAGGCTCTAATGCCTCCTTCCTTCTCCTATTGTGTCATATTTGTACATCCTTCAATCCTATCCCAAGTTGTTGTTAAGAAGGGATGTTAGGATATTCCGACACATGGGAAATAGTTAAGTATAACTTGGTCTAGTGTAGAGTTAGGTAAAGTGTGTTTCTTTACTATGTAAATTTGTAACTTATAATCCGACAGTCACGATATGTTCAGGATATGAAGTGATCTGACAGTTCATTCCCTCCTCGGTATTACCGACACTTGATCCGTCACTTAACACCCGATTGGTCCATGATCTCTATTTAAAGAGCATGGAGAGTCATTTGTAGGGGGACCATTCATGAGAGAAGCTTATGTAAATTTTCTTTCTTTTATTAATAAATTGCCTAAAGTGGCCGCGTTGGCTCAAGTTGTGGACTGTTTCCCTCTTTGAGGTTTTTAACCACGTCAAGAACACTGGTGTATTGATCTGTGATCAGTTTGTGAGCGGTGTCCTTTAGTGTTCTGTCTGAGGAACTTACCCTGTAAATTCCTACAAAATTCCACTTTCAAACCCTTTCTTAGAAAATTTGTGTTAGTATTTTTTGAGGATATACTAATCTATTGCAAGTCTTGGAAAGATCATGATCAACATGTTGACAGGGTGCTCAAACTATTGGAGGAGAAACAATTGTATGCAAAACCCTCCAAATGTTTCTTTGGGGTGCTAGAAGTGGAATATTGGGTCATATTGTAACTCATGAGATGTTAAGGTGGACCCTAACAAAATTAAAGCCATAAAGCAATGGAAAATCCCCACAAACTTAAGGCATCTTTAAGGATTTCTTAGACTGACAGAGTATTATCGCAAGTTTGTTAAGAATTATGGGAAAATAGCAACACCTCCAACAACATTACTGAAGACAGATGCATTTTTTTGGACTCTAGCAAAGACAATATGTCGAGCTCTGATCTTAGCTACATCAAACTTCACAAAAACCTTTATTATGGAATGTGATGCCTTAGGGAATGGCATTGGTACTATTTTAATGCAATAAAGGGAAAGAATTTACACAAACCTATTTATGACAAAGAAATGTTGGCAATACTACATGCCCTAAACCAATGGCGCCCTTACTTAATGGGAATACACTTCAAGGTAAAAATAAATCATGATAGTCACAAATACTTCTTAGAACAAAGATTATCTTTTGAAGAGCAGCAAAAATGGGTCACAAAGATGTTGGGTTACGACTTTGAAATCATCTACAAAAGAGTGAAGCAAAATGTCGTTGCAGATACACTCTCAAGAAGGGATGAGGATGTGGAGACATTGCTTTGTGACATTTCTATTATCCAACCTGATTGGATAACTGAAGCAAGAGATGAAGGTAAGAATGATGAAGAGGTGGTGGATACCCATTCAAAAGTTGCACCAAGATCCTAGTGTATCTGATACATTTATCTAGAAAAATGATTGTGGTACAAACTTCAAAGATCACTTATACCTATCTAGGAACTTCCAACTCAAATGAAAGGTTCTTTTGGAATTACAACCCTCGCCTATAGGAGGGCACTCAAGATTTTTTTAAACTTACAAAAAGGTCAAGAAGGAATTTCTTTAAGATGGCCCTAAATCGGATATTCAAAAGTTTGTGGCAGAATGTTTGGTTTGCCAACAAAATAAAGTTGAGACAACTAACATCGCATGTCTTTTACAACCATTAGCCATTCCAAGTCAGCGTTGAGAGGAGGTCTCTATGGATTTTATCATAGGTCTACCCAAGTCTAAAGGAAAGAGTGTAATCATGGCGATAATTGATAGACTTACCAAGTATGCACACTTTTGTACACTATTTCATCCTTTCAAAGCCAGTACAGTTGCTACTGCATTTGTGGAAACAATTCAAAAGCTACATGAAAACCCAAAGATTAAAGTAATAGATATCCTATTTTCTCCAGAAATTTTTGGAGAGAATTATTTTCTTGTTTTGGTACTCAATTAGACATAGCTCATCCTATCATCCTCAATTTGATGGGCAAATTGAGATAGTGAACAAGTATTCAGAAGGACATTTTTGTTGCTTTGTATTTGATCGACAAATACAATGGGTCAAGTGGTTACCTCTGGCAGAATGGTGGTATAACACTTTCTTCCATACCGCAGCAAAAATGACCCCATTTATGGCGCTTTATGGATATCATCCACCATCCATCACAATGTCTTTAAGAGACAACTCTAAGGTTCAAGCGGTGGAAGATCACATCGAGCATCAACAATAAGTTCTCCAACTCTTAAAGATAACTTGACTCTAGCCCATAATCGAATGAAACAACAGGCAAATCAAAATCGCAATGAAAAAGGTTTTGACGTGGGCGAATGGGTATTTTTATGGCTACAACCATACAAACAAATGTCCCTCAAGCAAGCTAAGAAGGATAATAAATTATCACCCAAGTACTATGGCCCTTACAAGGTGTTGCAAAAGATTGGTACTATGGCACACAAATTGAATATGCCTGCATCTTTGCGAGTACACCCAGTTTTTCATGTTTCATGCTTTCAAAAGGTTATTGGTAACAGGCTCCCAGTTCAAACTCTATTGCCAGAACTTGACTAGGCAGGAACAATCATATTGAACACTAAAGCAATCATGGAAACAACAATCAGAAAACTACAAAATCGATCAATTTCAAAATATCCCATTAAAAGGAAGAACTTACCTGCTGAAGTTTCCACATGGGAGGATGAGTATTTTATACAGAAGCATCCAGAACTACACAAGCTTTGAGGACAACGCTTTTTGAAGGAGAAGGGCATGTTAGATCCCTATAACACTAGTTTTATCCCCATATTGTTATTGTTGTGCCCCATAGAAGCCCATTATTGTTATTGTTGTCCCCTTACATTATTGTTGTTATGTAGACCTTAATTATATTTTGACCCTTTGGACTCCTTTATATGTATGTAAGTATGTGTATATATATATATATATATATACCAAGGAGGTCCTGTCATTTGAATCATCCAAGAAGTGTTCATTTATGTGATGTAAAAGGAAGTTGCCCCCTCGAAGTGGCTTATTATCTAGTCGTTGATCTATCTTTTCTTACGTTTTTATGTTATTTCAATTCAGTGACATAACATATGTTGTACTTCTCTAGCACAACTCCTGTAGTAATGGACTTAGTCTATGTCACAATTGAACTAGGATTAGAAAAGCAACTTGAAAATGCATTAGATAGCACCACTAACAAATAATGTACATAACACAATACTGTATTGTCACCCTAAAATGTGCCAAGATGACCACCACAATTTACATTCCACAGTAATGACCATAGAAACCAAAACATCTTGCACTCAAACAATGTTCTAGGTTGTACTTGTAGCACAACTCCTACAATGATGGACTTAGTCTATCTCACAATTGAACTAGGATTAGTAAAGCAACTCGAAAATGCTTCCAACAAGACTCTCACAAATAGTTATTTATTCAAGTGAGCAATAAGCTATACCCAACACCTTCTTCTTCCAGTAGAGTAGATAGTAGTTGCAACACCCCATCCTTAACCAATTTCACACACTATTGTTTGAGTTGATTGTATTAACCATATAGTTGTTGGTTCAAAGAACAATGCAGAAGTCGCTTTGTAATTTTTTATCAAAGGATGGAAAAGCTTATTTGAAGGACAAAACCATGTGTATGTCTTATATTTCTTTTGTTGTGCATTTCTCAATAACTATATGATTGATGCAATGCTCAGAAATCTAAGTTTCCATTGATAAATAGGTTTTGTCTAAGTTATTTAATGAGAGAACATTCGGACAATAGTCCACTAGAATACAAAATTTTACATGGTATCAAAGTGGACTCTAGAATTGAGATTCCCAAGGATTTACATCAAGAGATCAACTGTTGGAAAGAAGGACCAGCAATTAAAGGGCTTCAATATTTTTTTCCAAGTTCTAATTTTTCAGATTTAGGAGTTTGTGCATTGAATACTCACATATGGCCTTAGCTAACCTCAGGGCCAAGGGCAGACTGAATAGTGCCTCCAATTTCTCGTCATGGAATGTGAGGGTTACACTCTTATTGGGAGAGAATGATATCTAGGTTATTGTCAAAGATGTTGTGCATTCCCCTACAAATCCACAAAAATTGGCAGCTCACAAGAACAATGAAGTGAATGCCAAGCAGATGATCACAGATGCTACAAAGGATCATTCAACACTCTAGTTAACCTTTAACAAACTAAGAACATAAATCAAAAAATGATACTATGAAACAAACACAGATCCATCAACATGACTATATTAGATTCAATCACTAGTTATCTTATGAAGATCATACAAATTCGTGATCAACCAACAACAGTTGGGGAGAAGCTTATAGACGCAAAGTTGGTGAACATGGCATTGAATGGATTCCTAGCTTCATCGAAACCATTGGCCAAAGGTATTTATGCTCATGAGAACCCTCCTAAATTTGAAAGGTGGTGCAATGACTCTATCCAAGAGAAGACTCAAATGGAGTCAAAGGCCAACAAAAAGGGTGGTGATAAGAACCTAGCCCTATTTTGTTAGACAAATAAGGGCAGAGATAAAGGACCCAGCAAAGCTAAGGGAAAGACTGAGGAGTCGGCCTCATAGCCAGGAAAGGAGGGCTTGAGTAAAATCACAAGCTTCATTTACCATAAGCACAACCATTATGTAGCATAGTGTCCTAAAAAAGAAAGGTAAAGGGAAGCACCAATAGAAGTAGGCCTCAGAGTTTGCAAAAACCCAGAGGAACGAGTCTGCTCCCAAATTCAAGAAGGATTTACTAGTATGGTTCCTTCGAATGTGTGGTATGTGGAAAATGAGGCATTTTGTCATGCATTTTGTCATATGACAAAATGCCTAGCAATTATTTTCTAGACTGAGGAAGTAAGACTCAAGAGTACAAGTTGAGCTTGGTGATTATGCCAAGTGACCAATAGCAAGAGTTGGTACTATTCCATTCCAACTCAAGCAACTTTTTTTTTATTTGGGTAATGTCTTGTCTATTATGATTCTCAAAAATAACTTGCTCTCAATTTCAACTATTGAGGATAAGGGCAATGCAGTTAAATTCAACAACGAGTATGTCCTCATCAAATTGAAGGAACCTATGTTGTGAACCTTGCACCTTGAAAAGGATAAGAAACCAATAACCACAATCCTCTTCGAGGTGGAAACCTCCTTTTACAATGAATACAATTTATAGGACAAGATTTGAAGATCTTATGACTAGATCTCTTTAATATATATATATATTATATATATAAGAGACGAAGGGTACAATTATAATAAAATGGTGTTGCCATTGATGTCAATGTCGACCTTTGAACGCTCTTAATATTCATCTATAGTTTGCATTGATTAGAGGCTCTAAATGTCAAGATGCCCTAAATGGATGAGAAGGTCCTATGGTATGATCATGATACCCTGCTTTTGATGAGCAATTTGGATGGGAAAATCAATGTTTTAGCTCTAAAGACCATCTTCATTCAATTGTCCTCATCATGTTGATTCTTACGAAAGGTGGCATGCTTCATAACTCCTCACAATTGAGGAGATATGCTTAATCAAAATTTGTGCCCCAAAAGTATGGTCAAGGCCCCAAACTGAGATGATGATAGCAGCTTGATGATTGATCAAGAATCATTAAAGATGGCATTAATATTAAAAATATTTTGGGAATTGTTATGGGCTTCAGCTACCCAAGTTTGTCCTCCTTCAAGCAAGAAAATCCACTTGAACTTGGCCACCAAAGGAGGGATAATTTGGCACCTTAAAGAGGAAATTTATTAATAAAATTATTTTCAAATTTACGTGATTAGGTCTGCTCAAAAAATGCATTTTAAATTGGAATGTTAAAGTCAGCTCCCCCCTTTTGAACAGGTCAGCGTCCCCCTCTAGAAACCTCTTCGTCTTGTATATATAAAGGGCTCGTCTGCCCTCCAAATGTATGCACAAAAAATTGCATTATCTTATCTGATTTCATAAGGCCAGGAGCAACCACGAGGATCTTGAGTAGAAGGTCATGTTTGAAGTAATTTTAGTTCAACTTTCTGTGCATATTTTGCTAGACTCTTCTATTGAAGGACCAAATCTAGGTTTAGTTCAACTTTCTGTGCATATTTTGCTTGTCAAGGGCTCTTTTATTGAAGGACCAAATCTGGGTTTTTCCTTTTAAATTTTTGGCTTGGTTCTTCGTTGTTTCAGAGACCTATTTCGAGCTTTGTTTGAGGCTCCTAGTCGCATTTCTGTAGCAAAACAGAGGCCTGCTCCTATTCACATTTCAATGACTAATTAAAGGGTTATTTGTGGGACTCTTCTAAGGTTGCTCGAACACTTGTCACAAGACATTTCTGAATCAATTTGAAAGGGTTTTGGAGGTTGTTTGTAGGGTTATTTATATTTGTCTTGCGTTCCTTTTGGCTCATTTTAGGGTTTATTCAAGGGACGGACAGACCCCCTTATTGATGCCCATATCGGCCCCTCATGTGGTAGAACCTCGACATTTGTTCAAGGATCATCTTCGGCCTCCCCTGAGGCTTAAATTTGAATTGACTGAAGCAGGTTTAAGGTCGTCTCTAAGACTTGTTTCGGCCTAGTCTTAAAAGCCTAATTGGCACAATAATCTGAGGCATATTTGCTAGCAGATCTTTGCTCTCTCTTCAACCCTTTTATAGGTCTAATCAAGAAGTATTTTCTGAGGTCGACCTCATTGCTTTGTGGAGTTCCTCACTGAAGATATTCTTAAGACAAGTTTGCAGTGGTTGGATCTATTTTGTGGAAATTACAAAGGGAAGAACCCTGATTACACTCATTGATTACAAACATTGAATAGAGGACACATTTAAGCAGGTTCGAGGGCTAATTTGAGAACACTCCTATAGCATGGTTAGGGTTGAGTTTTAAAGGCATTTATCTAACGCTAATCTAATTTTGGGCAAAGTTTTTGGAGCATATTCTTGACCCTCTTTAGGCTTATCCAAAGGTCTATTGCAATTGACCTTGTGAAGACTTGGTAAGGTGTTTATTGAGGCCTCACTATAGGAGAAGGTTTAAGCCCTAGTCCTAGTCCAAATTTGAAAACAAATTTGATATGTGTTCATCTGCTATCGTGAGACAAAATTGTATTCCTGTTCAAGTCAATGTTGAGGCATATTCAAGGCAAAATTAAAGTCATGGTTGAGAAGCAACACTTCGGACTTGTTGAAGTAATACTTGTAGCAGAGGTGAAGTTTCGACCTAAGTAGTGACATCATCAACAATTGTAAACAAAGCGATGACTTGTTTGTATTGTGTTTTGAAAGTTACATTTCATAAGGGTTTTTGCAAGAATCATAGTAGAGGGAGTTCTAAAGGTTGAGGGATAGATAAGTTTGGCTCTCCATTGCATATCTGAAACAATCCAAGGGCACATTTCCCATCGGCAAACTTGAGTTATGAAACATGTTATATAAATTGTTCAATTCAAGTAATTGTTGAGGTGAAGGTTGAAGGCATTATCAAGTATTGCAAACAGAGAGGTATGATGGAAAGATTGTAGATGGTGTAAGGTTGTATGACCAAAGCAAGAACACTTCTCATGTTAATCAATTGTAATCATAGACCAACCTATTGATTGTTTGATGACCTGGAAAGAGTATCGCTATCAAAGTCTGTCCAAATAAATTCCTAAGTATCGTGCAGGGTCGACTCACATTGAGGAAGAAGATCAGAAGATAGAGATGGAGTTCCAAGCTGCAAGGATGTGTGAAACTTGATAATCAAATCTTTGAACCAGAGTATTGTTCAGTATTGAAAATGGGATCAATGGATACTGACTGAGCTTGATGATGTGTGCCAAGGACAAAATTGATATTGTTGTTGAAATAAAAGCTTGTGTCTTCAGAATGTGTAGTTGATTGTTGAGATACTAAGTTATCATGATTTTGGTATATAGGGTTTGTATATTGAAGAGAGCCTTCATTGATACAAGGCTAAAGCCATGTATTGTTGTGTAACCCAATGCTCGATAACTATAATAAAGGTATATAACTGTTGGTTAAAATGACGAGAGTGGATGTATTTGGGTCTGCTACTAGTAATAAGTATTGATGAGTTTTGATGTGCATCACTGAGTGGTGTTATAGTATGAATGTGTTGTACTATTATGCTAATGGACAGAGTATTGCAGTATGGTTGTATTGCTACCTTGATGAATTAATGATCAGAGTATGTACGTTGGCTATTGCCAAAGTTTGAGATGTTGCTAGACTTTAACATGTTATTGTTGAGCAGATGACTTGATAAGCTTGGACAGTGATCAAACCAGTGATTCTATTGTACAACAGTCAATTGTTGGGCAATGTGTTTAACATAATCAATCTTATTCATTTACCTTCTATGTTCAGGGTGGTTGGGTGGTACAAGGTACAAATTGAAGTCTCCTTCAGGTTGGAGCCTGAGAACACTTCAAGGCAGCAAGGTGGTGCTAAGGAAAGTCAAAGCTTGCAGGTTGTTGGAGCATCCTTTCAGTTGGAGTCGTTAAAATCAAGGCATTGGAGCATCCTTCTAGTTGGAACTAGTAAATCAGGGCATTGGAGCTGATAAATCAGGTGGTTGGAACCTCCTTCCATTTGTTGTTGGAGAATCTTGGAAGTTGGAGCTCATTGTTGATGTAATCATTAAAGACCTATATTAAAAGTGTTCGGTGGTTTTTCTCCTGGAAGGGATTCCAACTAAAAATCCCTTGAGTTGTGTCTTTGATGTTGTGCATTGTTGAATGGTCATGTTGATTTATGTTTTGATCTAATGTTAATGATAATTAATGCTTTGTGAGGTTAAAATTAACTAATTGAAGTGAAATATTGATTCACCCCCCCTCTTAGTATTTCCAACAAATGGAACCACAAGAGGTTCTAGCCTACATAACAATATAACAATACAAATGTAATCACTCAATATCTAGGGCTTAATCAGGGGTATTAAGGTTAACATGGGCTTATATAGGGTTTAACATGCCCCACCCCTTCAAAGATTTTTTTTATTCTAGTATTATTTTCTCTTCTTCATTAATCTTTGGTAGAATAGTCTAGAAGATTGTTTTTTATTCTAGTATTATTTTCTCTTCTTCATTAATCTTTGGTAGAATAGTCTAGATTGGGATCTTGTCATCAATTACCTTCTTTAAGCAAGAAATATGATAGACTAGATACACACGTGAAGATGGAGGCAACTCCAATTTGTAAGCCATACTTCCAATCCTCTGCAACACCTTATAGGGACATTAATGTCTCGGTGTTGATTTATTGTTCTCCTTTTGTTGCTTGAGGAATACCTTTATATATGGTTGTAGTCTCATAAATACTCAATCCCCCACTTCAAATTCCCTTTCATTGTGATGCTAACCTGCTTGTTGTTTCATCATATTTTGTGCCAAAATCAAGTTGTCCTTCAATAGTTTGAGAACCTCTTCTTGGTGCCATATGTGGTCCTCTATCACTTGAGCCTTTACCGTCCCTTTCAAGTGTGATGTGGTTGATGGAGGATGACATCCATAAAGTCCCATAAATAAAGAAATTTTTTATGAACAACGAAAGGATGTGTTGTAGTACCTTTTTGCTAAGGGCAATCATTTGGTCCATCATGTTCGTTTATCGAATGCAACGCAACATAAATGTCTTTCTAAACATCCATTCACAATCTCGACTTGCCCATCAAATTGAGGGTGGTAAGATGAGTTGTAAGCAAATTGAGTAACAAAACAAGAAAAAATTCAACACAAATATTTCAAGTGAAAATTGGATCTTTGTCACTTACAATAATCTTTGGTATTCCATGTAGCTTTTAGATTGTTTCCATGAATGCTTTTGCCATTGTACTAGCTTTAAAAGGATGATAAAGAGAGAGAAAATGGGTATACTATGTCATTCAATCAATCACTAACATAATGACATTCTTTCCTTCAAAATTGGGTAAACCTGTAACAAAATCCATTGAAACTTCTTCCCAATGTTGGTTTGGTATGGCTAATGGCTAAAGGAGCCCTGGGATCTTGATTGTCTCTCCCTATTTTTGTTGGCATAGCACACATTCCACCACAAATTTATGCACATTTCCTTTAAGACCTTCCCAAAAAAAATCATTCTTGATCTTATGGTATGTCTTCAAGAACCCTAAATATCTTACAGGAAAAGTGTGTAATTCCAAAAGGACCTTCTATTTGAGTTGAGAATTCTTACATAAGTATAGGCAATCTTGCTTCCATTCTATCCTTGCTTCTTCCACATAGTCAGATTGTCGAATTGAAATAGCGCATAGTAAACCCTTTGTGTCTTTCTCATTCCTTGAGAGTGCGTCTACCAAAATATTTTGTTTTCCATTTTTGTAGATAATTTCAGTGATAACCTTGTTGAATGGTGTTGTCATTGATGCCAACGTTGGTCTTTGAATGTTCTTAATATACATCAATGGATTGCATTAATTGGAAGCTCCAATGGACAAGAATCCCTAGAAGGAAGAGAAGAAAGCAAGCCCCAACGGTGTAGTCATGATCAATGTTGCATGAAGCGGGGACGAAACACAGACATTTTTTGGAAGCAGGGACGCAGAAGCGCCATTTTCCAAAAATCTAGAAAGCGAAGAGTCTCGAAAGCGTCTATATATATATATATATATATATATATACATACATATATACAAAACAAACATCCCAAAAATACCAAGTTAGCTGTAGAAGACATAAAAACATGCATATATTTACATAAATCAAGATAGATATGGCATCCATGATTCCATTGTAGTATGTACATCAATGATTAATTATTCGAGCGTCAACCATCTATATTCTAGCAATTACAAATATACATCAAATTTTTAAGCATATTATAACGCATAAAACATAGAGCATATTATGATTTATCTATCAAGTGAGCAACTGTCAACATTTGTCATGTCCAAAATTCAAATAATAATGTTTACAAAATAGGTCACTTAGTCACCACCAAGACAAAAAGGTTCAAATTCACAAGCCTACAAGTCTAATGATTAATCTACGACAAAAGTAGTAAATCGTGAATATATCTACTAATCTCTCCTCCTTCCACCACGAAGAGAACATGGCGGCAGGCCTCCACATGGTGGCAATGAAGAAGATGGCGCATGTGGAAGTTGTGGCACTGAAACTAATGAAGACGAACACCCTGCTATTGGTGTTGAACCACGGAACCTAGGAACCAAGGGACCAGATGCGGGTGGCATCTCAACTCGATCATCATCATCCTGGAATCGCTCAAAAAATTCATACCAAAAAAAACCACTAGTTAACAAAAAAATTAAAAACGGGAATTAGATAAATGCTTTATAATCGAAATTCATACCACAATGGACATCCCTGGATAAGAGTCTCCTCTAATTGCTCTAATCGCAACACTCCATCCTCCAAATTGGGCTCCTCTGAATTCTTGTCCCAAATCTTAAGGTCTTTATTAGTCTTTGCATCATCACAGTAATGGGACAGCAATTGCAAGTTGTAATGAACAAAAACCAAGCTCTCTGCGCGGTCTGGACTCAACCTGTTCCTTTTAACACTGTGGATAAAAGAATAAGAGCTCCAACACCTCTCTGTAGAACAAGTGTTTACCACCTGTGATAGCACCCACAATGCCAAAGTCTGTAGAAGTGGAGTAGCACCTCTATGCATGTTGCACCACTTAAGAGAAGAAAAAGTCTCTCGATCTCTAATTGCATGCATGCTCCAAAATGGACCAGTGCTAAGCGTATAGTTGCTCAACTGTCTCTATACCATGGCAGCCTCCTCCTCATAGGGACTAATTTATTCAATGCAATCATATATTTTTTGTGAAACTCCTCCTGCTTCCCGCCCCCCCTGCCCCCAAGTGTTGGTGTTGAAAGCCATCATGGATGATAGTATTTAGGTGTCAAAACATATGCTAATGCATGCAATGGAACATTTATCATTTCCCATCGGTTTTCCACCTTTGCACGAATATAATTGTACAAGGTGATATCTCTAAGCTCAACAATGTTTGTAATCTGTCCCAACATGCTATCCATTTGCTCATACACCTCCAATCTCCAAACTTGATCATGTAATAAATTGGTTTAGTGAATTGCAAAACATATTTACCCTGTGACCGAAAGTACATGTCAAGAATAGTGTCCTTGGCTACATTAGCACCATCTCAATCAGTGTTAATTTCCTCCCATGATTCAGCACACGCCATATTAGTTAAAGCTTGTCTCACCTTCTCTAACTGCAACTTTAAGCAACTGCAACTTGAAGTAAGTGCCATAGAAGTAGTTTACCCTTGTATGCCCTGTGATGAATTTAATGAGTTGCTTCCCTCTCCTATAAAGCTCATTAATCCACCCACATTCCTTATGCTTCACAATATCATGCATCAAAAGGTTCAATGTGTGAACCAGGCACCCAGACCAAAAGATGTATGGATGAGTACACTCAATAGCTTTTCCTTTTGCCTTACAATTTGTTGTATTATCTGTGATCACTTGAACCACATTATTTGGATCAACATCTCTGATTGATTGCAATAGGAGATCTGCAATGTTTTAGGAAGATGCACTGATGGAGGAGTCCTGACATGTAATAAATACTACACCACTAGTACAAACACCAAAAACATTTATCAAATGTTGGTTTCTAATATTTGTCCACCCATCTGATACAATGGATGCCCCACAATCTACCCACTCATTTGTAAAACATGTCAAAGCTCTTTGAACCTTTGCTTTTTCACTTTTTGATAACATTGTTCTAGCTTTCTCATAGTTGGGGGACTTGTATCCTTTTGGGGCTTTCATTGATGGCCTTTACAATTTCATGCCAATAGGGAGAGCGAAGCACATTGAATGGTACATAGCAAGCACAAAGAAATCGGACTATCTTTTCATCCACATCATCCCTCCCAACGACATTCAAGAAATCCCCTATAGTTTTTTTTACCTCCAGAGCTTACAGAAGTACCATGAGGAGATGAGCTACCAAATCTAGAGGTTGCACTTATTCAGAATGAGTTCTTTGTTTCTTGCTTTTTGTTGTGCAGCCTCCTCTATTTGGATGTATTTTCTTCTTTGTTCCACTAAAATGTTTGGGCAAATTTGTATCCCCACAGCACCCTTTTTTCATCTCTCCATCACCCCACAAAGATGCCTCCTCACACATGTATATGAACCACTAAATGGTTTCCTCCATGACAACCATGAGGGCACAAAAATTTGTAGCTTCCACCACCCTTTCCCCCTTCAAGTTTGGTCACATAGTTCGACAAGTGTGTTAATACAGCTTTCCCCTCTAGTGTTTCAGTGTTCCCTTCAGGTTCAACTTCATCCCCTTCCTCTTCAAACCCTTCCTCCTCCTCATACATTGGGTCACTCATATTGGGACCACTCTCCTCTTATTCTTCTTCCCTTCTATTCCTACTCCCCCTTACCATCATTAAAACCAAAAGTGAAATGATACATAGAAGCCAAAAGAACACCATCTTGGAATATGGATATAGGTGGTGGACAACCTACAATTAAATGAGCACATAGAAAGAATGGGAAAGAGTAGGAGAGGAAGGAGAAAAATACAAAAAACGATGTCAAAAAAATAAGGGAGTTTGGGGTTTGCACTTACCTCTTTAGCTCTTGTAGATGGAAGTCCTCCAAGTTCCTCCTCCAAGCCCCTCCTCCTTCTCCTAGCTCCTCTTCACTCCTCCCAAGCTCTCCTCTCTTCTCCTCTCTTCTCCAAGCTCTCATAAAATAAAAGTGAGCAAATGAGAGATGAAAGGGTGTTAAACCCCTTTCACTCCTCACCCTAACCCAAGGTGGACCCACCCCCAACCAAGCTAAATAAAACAAAAAAAAAAGCAAAAATAAATAAATAAGACGTTTTTTTGGCCCGCATGGCGGAAACAGCCTACGCCCAACGAAGCGGTCGGCATCCGTACAGATGCGTCGCGTTTCGTACGGTCGATCTGCCGTAGGAAACGCGGATTGGCCGTACGGTTCCGAAATAGGCAAGAATTGTATCTATTAGCCCGATTCGCGTTTTGGAGGGCGAATCCGTATGGATCACGGATCGGGCTTTAGTTCTGGGTGGGGGGACTTTTCCTGCAACACTAGTCATTATACCCCACATTCAATGAGGAATTTGAAAGGGAAGATCTATGAAATTGCAAGCAAGACCATCATAGGATGATACATCTTGGCATGTCGTTTCTAACTATAGATGGCACGACACATAACTCCTCACGATTGAGGAGATATGCTCTTTCAAAGATTATCCCCGAAAGTGTGGTCGTGATGCCCAAATGGATGATAAAACGCAGCGTTAAGATTAGTCAAATTTCGAAACTCTTAAATAATTTATTTTAAGAAATGCATTGATCTAAGCAACCTCAAAAGAAGGACGTTGCCTTTGAAGTTGGTATCATCAAGAATGTTTAAGGTCGGCCTAAATAAATTTGAATTTATGAGTTTATTTAGAGCATATAATCCGATCGGCTCCAGGTTTGAAGGGCATGTCAGCACCCCTATTATAACCCCTTTCATTCAGTATATATAGGAGCTCATTTCTCCTCCAAAAAGCATCAAATTCCGTGCTTATCTTTTCTTCTTTAGCTCTAAGATTGTATGAGGCCAAGGACAGCAAGGTCTATCAAAAGGTTGATTTCTCTCAAGGATTATTTGCCTTTTTCCCTGGTTGTGACACGCTAAATTGAGGCCAAGTTCTGAAGCTCATTGGAGGACATTTCCATGGCGCCAATTTCAACATCCATGCAGCTCAATCTTGGTTGCCTCCGAGGCCTATTTCGACCCCCATCCTAAGGCCTTTTCTGAGGTTGTTATCGTACTGTGGCCCTCTCTGAGGCACTTTTTAGCCTGTCTAAGGCCATCTTCTAAGGCTACTCAAGGACGAATTCAAGGCAAAATCTGAGGCATCATTTCAGACTATTTTTTTGCAAAGGCTAATCTGAGTTTTATTTGAGGTCTAAAGCAACATTTTGATAAGGGTTAATGGGCTTAATTTTTCATATTTATGTGATGGTTTATTTGCTAGACAGAGACCTATCTGAAGCCTAATCACAGGTAACCTTCGACCCTATTGAGGCTCAGTTTAAGAACTATCGCATGCCAAATAACTAAGGCAGATTTCGGCCTCGTCCTGAGACACTTTCTTGGCATTCATCCGAATCTTCCTAAGGCAAGATCTCATACTCCTTTTGAAGGCAATCTTGAGTCAAATTCAATCTTTGAGCGCAACAACATTGGTTATTTGTTAATACAAATACAAGGACTGAGTGCAATTTGAAGCATCATTACTGGAGAAGGTACATCCTTAACAATAGGCCTAAATTGATAAATTAACTGAGGTATGAGGCAAAATCCCATTTTAGTTTAATTGATTGATATCATTAAAAGATCTTTGCATGATGCATAGCTATAGCAGTGTTTGAAGGGTAGTTTAAGGTTGAACCTGAGCTTATGATAAGATTGTTGTATCTAAAACCCTTATCTTAGAATGTCTATCTAGATTTTATTCTATAGGATATGTTGATGATTGATGGATTGTTGATCACAACATCAATAATATAATCAAGTTGTTGTATGCTTTGTTGATAAGTTTACAAAAGTATCCACTAAAGAATAACTTTCTGAAGACTATTATACCTAGAACTATTAACGAGGAAATTCACTGGATTAGTATTCAAATCTTAGGGCATCTTGAATTGTAGTTGGTTAGAGCGTTGTCAAGTTTTGATACTTTGTTGTATTGTTGATCTGATATATTTGACGGACTAAGCTCAGAATACTACTCAAGTGTATCAGCTAAAGGTTGCTGCCACGGTTTGAATACGGTTTATATGAGTATGTTGATGATTGAATTTATTGCATCTTGAAATATGTAACTAGGTTCAGTCTTCATAATAACATATGTAATCATGATTTTATGTATTTAATGAAAAGAGAAAAATAAATGTATTATTGTTATTCTTGAAGCATGGGTTTCATGCTCAAGGGAAATTTATTTTTAGGTCAAGCACCCATTGAGTGATTCTAGGTTTGTCATAAAGTCAATTGAGTCATTGTCATGTATTGAAGACCCATTTGGGCATGCTACATATTGTAAAGCAAATTTATTTGAGTCAAAATAGAGTCAAAAGACCCTCCAAGACCTTGTCATGGCACAAAGATCAAGTCGGCCTACAGGAAGGGACAAGTCGTCCTAAGGAAAGCAATTCATACCCCTCAAAAGCCTATATATAAGAAGGAACTCGACCTCATTTGGACACACTCTCAAGCAAGTTTGATCTCCTCAAGATAGGAGCTGGAAAAGGATAAAGAACAACAAGAAGAACAAGATCGAAGTTTTGGCTCTCTCTCTCTCTCCCCCCCTTTTGTCAGGGTTTCTACAGTTACTGAAGTTGCATCGAACCTGTGAAGTTGCATTGAAGCTGTGAAGCTACTTCTAGGTCGAAACTCTGAAGTTGCAAAGTCGAAGTTGTGAAGCTGCAAGGTTGAGGCTATGAAGTTGCTTCTAGGTCGAAATTGTGAAGTTGCAAAGTCGAAGTTGTGAAGTTGCTTCTAGGATGAAGCTATGAAGTTGCAAGGTCGAAGTTGTGAATCCGCATCAAGGTCAAACTTGTGAATCTACTAGGTCGAAGTTGCAAAAATTGTTGTTGTGGATCGAAGTTGCTAAAGGAGTTGTTGGAAGGTCGAAATTTGTTGCTGGTAGCTGTGCAAATCAAGAAGGGAAGTTGACTTGATCTTGGAGTCTTGGTCAAGGGTCATAGGTCTTGGAACTTGTCAATTGAAGTTCTATAAGAAGAAAAGAATTCTTGTGGGTTTTCTTCTCAAATTGGAGAGGTTTTGGCTCTGGCTGATCACCTATATCTTGTGTCCTTTATCTTATTGTTCTTTATGGCTTGGTAGGTGTTTGATGAACAGAACACAATAATAATCAAGTTGAAGAAGTTAATCAAGATAAGTAAAATGATATCACAAGCAGTTATCAAAGAAGAGAAATCAGCTAATCTAGTTGCCCCCTGAATTTTTCAACATTGCCTTTACTAGAGTGATTGGTACTTATGTCTAAAGAAGTAAAGTTGTTGATGACAGAATTATGATATTGACAGTGATGTATTGTTGAGCATGTTTAGTAGTGACATATATATGTCTTAAGCAGAGTTGTTGAGACAGGGTTTGCTTTTGGCAAGGTTATTTATGCAAGGTTTGCCAATTAGAGTATAATGCCAAGTTGTTGAGCTAAGTGAGAAAAAAGAATTGATATTGTTATTGATGACCTTGTGCTAGTATTGCATATTAACAAAGTCAATAGATTGATTTGATATTGTCTATGTTGATATTGAGCCGAGGTGGATCTAGTCTGTAATATATAAAACATGGTCCATTGTGGTAAATTGAAGGTCGAAGCCTTCAAGGCAAGTTGTGGGTTGTTGAGTAGGGTAATAGGGTGGTGTGAGGCAGAGATTGGAGTCTCCTTCAGGTTGGAGACTAGGAACACTTCAAGGCAACAGGGTGGTGCTAGGGCAAGTTGGAGCTTGCAAGGTGTTGGGGCGTCCTTTCAATTGGAGCAGATAAAACCAAGGGGATGCAGTCTCCTTCTAGCTAGAGTTGGTAAGCCAAAGTGTTGGCACATCCTTTCAGTTGGAGATGATAAATCAAGGGGTTGAAGCCTCCTTCCAGTTGTTGCTAGAGAATCTTGGAAGTTGGAGCTTCCTATTGATGTAATTTTTAAGACTTATATTAAAATTGTTTTATGGTCTTTCTCCTAGAAGGGTTTCCACCAAAAAATCTTGTATGGATTGTTTTTCATGTTGTGCATTGTTGAGTCATGTCATTAATTGTCTGATGTTTATATGATATGATTAAAATTATTAAAAAGTTCCCAATATTTATTTACCCCCACACCCTCTAAGTACTACTAAATATTCCAAGAAACCCAACATTTTTGTAACCCATTTTTGTTGCTCTTCTAACAATAGTCTTTGGTCCAAGAAGTACTTCAAAATATCATGACCTATTTTTACTTTGAAGTGTCTTCCTATTAAGTATGGGCACAATTTCTTAACTACATGTAGTATGGCCAACATTTTTCTTCATAGATGGGTCTAAGTAAGTGTTTTCCTTTAATTTCACTAATTTCAAAGGCAAGGGGACTTCCTTCTTGCATCAAAATTGTGAACCAATCCCATAGCTTGAGGCATAACACTCCACAATTAAGGATTTTGTGAAGTCATGTGTCGCCAAGATGAGAGTGGTACAATAGCCTCTTTAAGTTTTTCAAAAGCCTTGGTTGCTTCTTTATTCCAAGAAAAAGCTTCCTTCTTCAATAATTTTGTTAGAGGTGTTGCTATTTGACCATAATTCTTAACAAACTTATAAAAATATCCTATCAATCCTAACAATCCTTTGACTTTCTTCAAGGTATTAGGGATTGGTCATTCCCTCATAGCTTTGATTTTGTTAGGATCCACCTTGACACACTCATCTGATATAATATAACCAATATTCCACTTCTTGCACCCCGAAGGCACACATGGAAAGAAGCTTTGTATAGAGTTGTTGCTCTTCCAACAGCATCAATACCCTGTTAAATGTTGTACATGATCTTCCCAAGATTTGTTGTACATTAGTACATCATCAAAAATTACTAACACAAATTTTCTAAGGCTTTGAAAATAGAATTCATCAAGTTTTGAAATGTTGAAGGTGCATTTCTCAATCCAAATGACATAACCAAAAACACATAATGACATTCATGTGTTCTAACTTCTAAACGATGTTTTGGGAATGTCATTGTACCTCATTCTGATTTGATGCTATCTAGAACGGATATCCAACTTAGGAAGGAAATTTTCTCCATGCAATTCATTTAATAATTCATGAATAACAAGAATGGGAAAGTTATCTTTGATTGTCATTTTGTTGAGTTGTTTGTAATTTGGACACAGATGCCATGAACCATCCTTTTTTATTACCATCACAACTGGTGAAGAGAAAGCGCTTTGACTAGGTTGAATGATGCTAGCCTCTAACATTTCTTGAACCGTGGCTCAATCTCGTTCTTCTATGCATGTAGATATCTATAAGGCCTAATGTTAGGTGGTAAATTTCCAGGTTCCAGATGAATAGAATGGTCGTGATTTCAATCAAGTGGAAGATGCTTAGGCATCTCTCCAAATACCCTTAGTACAATTGTTGATAGCTTTTTGGAGATCCACTAGAGCAGAGGATATAGATGTTTGAACATCTAATGAACACAACACAATTATGCAATTACACCTTGGTGTCCCTTTTTTAGCAATTTTTTCATGTTATTAGAGCTTATCACTGTTGGGCTGCCAAATTAGCATACATTTTCACTCCATTTTCACCTTTATCCTCATTTTGTCACCTCATTTCATCACATTATCATTATATTTTCATTACCATATTGGTTCATAGTTTCATTTTCCAAAATTTTTTTTTTATGCAATTAAAGTGAATTTATGATTAAAAGTTAGAAAAATAACATGTATTTGCTTATACCTAAAGGTGGAATGAGTTTGATGACATGTGTAGGTGATTTGGAAGGCTCCAAGATACTCTTATGTGGCCTCTAAGACTCAAATTCGAATTCTTTTGAAGATTTGAAGGAGATTTGGGATAGGGGTCAAGCATATCTCATGGAGAAAAATCATGGATAAAGGAATATGTGTCTCATATTGGTTGTAACCATATGAGGGATTAGTGGATCCCAATTAATGAGTTAGTTGCTTAAATTTTTGTATAAATAGGAGCACCTCCTCCATTCCAAAAGGAGGACTCTTGGAGCATGTATCCAACTTATGATGGAATAGAATAAAGCTTCATTTTACATAAATTTCAATTCTATAGCTTTAGATATAAATTGTCTTAATGTAGTATATGAATCTTATGGAATAGTTTGTCACTTTCTTCTTAAGAGAATTGAGCTCACTCTAAAAGGATCAAAGAAACATTTTATTTCATAATAGATCTTATTTCATTTAATTGCGTAGATGTTTGAGGATTTGTTTGTGATTGATGAATGAGTTTTAAATTAAAATCTTATCAACATATGAGGGGACAACCAAGGGTCTAAGTTAGGCTCTTTCTGTATTCGATTTGCATGATAATTGAAATTCATTCTTTTGCTTTTAAGTTTCAAGTTATTTCATTTCTTATGCTTATGAATGAATCTTAGTTTAGTTTGGATCAATATACGAGGGGACAATCAAGGGACTAAGCTAGTCTCTCTCTCTCTATTTGAATCTGAACAACAATTAAAATTCATTCTCTTTTCTTTATTTCAAGTTTCTGGTTTTATGTAATCAATGATTTCTTTTCAATCTACAATATTGTAGGGAAGGACAACCAAGAGCTCCTCAATTAGGAGCCTCTTCCCTTGCATATTATATTGAATCAGAAATCATTTAGTTAGACACAGAGTTAGTTGCCTACTCCTTCATATATTTTGTTGGCATCATCACAAGCTTACGAGTATCCCTGGTTGATAATTTAATGAAAGCAATTTAAGCAATTAAATTGCCCAACATTTTGGCATTGTTGTCAGGGACGGTGCTAAGGGATTAAGCATTACAAATTTAATTCAATACTAGTATTTTTTTTTGGAAACGCTAACTCATGTTGAAAGGATGACTTGGTGAAAGCAAGATCTTAGTAACATGGGGAATTATACAAAGGGGTTAGCTTTGAATCTCATTTTCAGCTGCATATATAAATCATGATAAATAGGATGCATAAATTTCAATCAATCTTTTCACTATAAGAGTTTCGAACTAATCCATTTATGGACAAGAGATCTAGAATAATATTCACACATTTGGAGGAAAGACAAGAGATTAACGACTACATTGAAGATTGGTTTCAAAAGGTGACTAGGCCACAACATTCTTCCATTCTTCAACAAATCCTAGCATTTAATCCAAATGTGCAATTGATCTCTCATATCCTTGTAAACATTTAGGTATATTTTTCACATTTGGATGTGAGCATACTAGATATTTTGATCCGTAAATGACTTCATTTGAAATACTCCTACACTTGAAAACAAAAACAAAAAATCCCTTTCTCAAAATAGAATAGGAAAATAAAACCAAGCTTGGAGAGTTTTTCTTAAGTTTTTTATTTTCAAATTTGATTTCATTTTCTTGAAAATTTTGGTGTGCAATAAGAGCCACTTCATTTACTAACCATTGGCAGGAAGATCTACAATCAAAGGGATATTAATGAAGAAGAAAAACAAGTGGAGTTTAGAAAATTAAAATTTGAGGTTTGAAATCAAATTCTTCTTGTATTTCTTTTCAAATTTCAGATTTCAATTACATAAAGAATTCATAAGTATCCTCTCCCACTTCGCTTTGTGCGACTTGGAGGATCAGAGAAAGGATTTCATGTTAGTATATCTTTTGTTTAAAAAAAAAAAAATCTTTCATTATTTGTTTCTTTTAAAAATAATAAAAATACAAAAACGAAAATGAGAATAAAGTAGACAAATAAAAATTCATGGAAGCCAAGGAAACAAATTGATGCAAATGTTGTGTGATTTTGAAATGAAAGATAGTTGTGCATTGTCCTGATTTAAAAAAAGAAAAAAACGAATTTCACCCGGCAGTTAACTGAGCAGAGGCCAAATTCACAAAGGTTAAAAACATCATTTTTAAAATGAATTTTGTGACCAAATGAAAATGAATTTGAAAAATCTAAAACATGGGTTTTTCTCAGAACGGGGTGAATTATGTTTAATGCGGAATATTTTCACAAAATTCGTAACCATTTGAGAGATTTTCAGGGCTCTCTGGACTGTTATTTGTGAGGTTGCGTGAAAAAAACAGTTTTTCAATTAAATGCAGCTAGCAGCCAAGGCCACGGCCATCCATTGGCTCAGCCACAGAGCCATGGCCAGCCACCCAGTAGTGTTGCCAAGCTACAGAGAAAAAAAATCAATCAATAAATTAAAAAACAAAAAAAAACAAAAAAATTGATAAAAAAAATTTAATAATTAAATATCAGAAAAGATATTAATTATTAAAAAAAAATCTTACTACAAAGATGAAATTTTCTCCATGCTTACAACCTGCAACAAAAAAATATATATATAAAAAAATCATAAACATTTCCCAAGCTTTTATAGAATAAAAATTGATTAAAGAATCCACTTTCTAGACAAAAAGGATGAGTTCAAAATACATGAAAAATAATTTGGCAAATATTTTGGAATTCCATTTTCCTAAAAATCTTGAAAATGATAAATTCAAAAGATATGAAAAATAATTTGGCAAATATTTTTGAATTTCATTTTCCTAGAAATCTTGGAATGGATGAATTCAAAAGATATGAAAAATGATTTGGCAAATATTTTTGAATCATATTTCCTAAAAATCTTGGATTTAGATTGGCCACTTGTCAAGTTGTTGTTTCAATTTTCATTTTAGAATAAATAAAATTTCCAAAATCCCATTAAATTCATAAATGTGACTTGTGATTTATTGGTAAGTCATTCAAATTACATAATGGAAGTCATGAGTTCAAATCTTGTTGGGATTGGAATTTGTTAATTATTCTTCAATTTTGACACAACATTAATTAAACAATAATTTTGCCACCACATGGCAGCACAACATTGACCAATAATTCACATTCACTGCCACATCATCAGTCAACATGTCACATCATCCATTTGCCATGTCACCAACTGCCACATCACTATTACACAGTCACCCTCCATCTGCCAGCTCATTTATCAACACTGAAAATGGATCAAGAAGAAGAACGATAAGGGTGCTTCATCTACAGGATTACTGCTTTACAAATTGCCTTGAAAGGAATCCTATAGATGGAAGATTGAATCCTGTATACATGCATTTTCGTTTCATAAAATATTTTTATATGATCATGTTTCTTTGAGTCTTGCAGGTACAGAAACCAATGACATCACAAACTGGAAAATTTTATGTCATGACTCAGCCAAAGAAGATAGACAAGATTTTTAGATGCAGGAAGGGCGCAATTCTGCAACTGAGAAACCTCATGACAATCTTCATTGTTTCACACAAATTTCAAATAAGCACAACTTTCTCATACGACATCGGATTTCGATGATTCAAGTGTCGTTGGAAAGATCTCGACGAGATCTACATAATGAGAAATATATCATCAGAATTTGAAACATTTAAATAATGAATATATTGCTGACAAGACATAACAAGTAAAATGAAGCACTAGTTTCGAGAGAGGTAAAAACTCTTTTGATTTTTCTTTCATGAATTTGTTTCATTAGTACCAATTCTCAATTTCTTTTTGTAACTGTCATACATAGAAAGATTGATCACCTCTCTATTATGATAAACTTACATTTCATTGCAGAAAAAGTACTAAGTTTTTGCAGGTTCGAGGAAAATAAACAAATGACCACAAGCAAACAGTGTCTTTTAAAGACCCCATTACAAGCATGAGGACATGCTTTTGGGTAAGCCAAGGGGGAGAATGTCATCATATCCATCACATCAGCCTCTCAAAGATGACATTTCTTTCACAAGAAAATGATCAAAGCAGCAACAAAGATGAAACATCAATGCATGAGCACATGATGTCAGATCAGATCCATCACTTGCAAGCTTTTCAGATGCCAGTGTCTCCATTGCATCCATGCTTCTTCAGCCAATAAACATTCGCCTCATTTCCCTTTACATTCGCCATTATATTTCTATTCCTTTTTCAGTAAATAAAACCTTCATTGCATTCTCACTTTTTCAGTCAATATATTTTCCTTCACAGTCATTTTCGTACGTCACTTTCACTAACCTGTAACCCATCAATAAAAACATTCAGCGCCTCTACAAAGTTGATTCATTCCATTTCCTTTTCATTTTTCCAAATAAACCTTAATCCACTGCAAAATTTCTCATCCATAATCCTTCAAAATTGTTGTTTCATGCTCGAGTTAGATGATGGAGGATTCCTTAAGGCCTCGCTTCTAACAAGTCTTGGCCTATCGACATCAGCACATTATCTAGGTTCAAGGCTAGAGTCTTCAGTAGTACCTTGAGGCTTGTATGCCTTAATTACAGGCTCTCTCGCCAGCAATCATGGGAATACACCAATGTCCCTTGATCACTGGATCTTGCAAGTGGCTCGACATCAGCTCATCTATTCGCCCTTCACAAGATGTACTTAGGTACCTTGGCAATCATTGACATTAATGGTGAGTTGTCTCGCATTGGTTAACGACATGCATCAATGGTCAGTAATCCAATGACTTCTCTTCATGTTCGACATCGACACATTTATTCGCATGATTAGAATTGTACCATTGGGTGTTGTAATGATTGAAGACTACATCATTTCAGAAGTTTGCAGCAAGTCAATTTGTCATAATAGCAATAACGATTCAACCCTTGTCATCAGCAAAAAGAACACAAAAGAAGATCCAAATTCCTTTGTTTACATACTCCATGATCCAACAGCATCAACAGCTACACTCTTTAGCGTCCACAACTCATGTATATTGAGGGTAAGTGAAGGTATGTGGTTTTCTAATTTTTAGTCATGCAATTCCTTAAAATGCTTAAAATTGTAACTTTGGAAAGTTCCTCACTTCCTTTTACACATTGTCATATCTCTAGTTGGAAGGGAAATTCATGTTCATACCTCATATTCACATTTCGCGATATATCACCTTTCATATGTCATATATGTCCTTTATACACATGCCATCCTAAGCAACATAATTTTCCAAACAACTACTATTGCATTATGATTCAAAACGTTAAATGTTTTGCAAATGATGATCATAGACGAATGGTTGATTAAATGTTTTCAAAATATTTTGATGCAACACAAAAATAACAAAAGTATTTTTACACAAGAACCAATACTAATAAAAGTTGGTTGCCACACAAGAACCAACCAAATTAATATGTTGCAATCAAATATTTTTCAAAATGACACTTTGCAAAAGGAACAAAGCTGTCAAATGATTATGCGAAGATGAAATAAGAATTAACATCAGCCAAAGTTCATATAAAAGGAAGACAATTCAAAAGATCAAATCATGATTAAAGTAAATCAATGCAATAGATTGCATGAGGACATGCAATAACTTAAGTTAGGGGGTATGTTGGGCCACCAAATTAGCATACATTTTCACTCCATTTTCACCTTTATCCTCATTTTGTCACCTCATTTCATCACAATATCATTATATTCATTACCATATGGGTTCATAGTTTCATTTTCCAAAGTAATTTATTTTATACATTTAAAGTGAAATTATAATTAAAAGTTTGAAAAATAACATGTATTTGCTTATACCTAAAGGTGGAATGAGTTTGGTGACATGTGTAGGTGATTTGAAAGGTTCCAAGATACTCTTATGTGGCCTCCAAGACTCAAATTCGAATTCTCTTGAAGATTTGAAGGAGATTTGGGATAGGGGTGAAGCATATCTCATGGAGAAAAATCATGGATAAAGGAATAAGTGTCTCATACTGGTTGTAACCATATGAGGGACTAGTGGATCCCCATTAATGAGTTAGTTGCTTAATTTTTTGTATAAAGAGGAGCACCTCCTCCATTCCAAAAGAAGAACTCTTGGAGCATGTATCCAACTTATGATGGAATACAATAAAGCTTCATTTTACATAAATTTCCATTCTATAGTTTTAGATATAAATTGTCTTAATGTAGTAAATGAATTTATGGAATAGTTTGTCATTTTGTTCTTAAGAGAATTGAGCACATTCTAAAAGGATCAAAGAAACATTTTATTTCATAATAGATATTATTTCATTTAATTGCCTACATGTTTGAGGATTTGTTTGTGATTGATGAATGAGTTTTAGTTTAAAATCTTATCAGCATATAAAGGGGCAACCAAGGGTCTATGTTAGGCTCTCTCTGTATTTGATTTGCATGATAATTGAAATTCATTCTTTTGCTTTTAAGTTTCAAGTTATTTCATTGCTTATGCTTATGAATGAATCTTAGTTTAGTTTGGATCAGTATACAAGGGGACAATCAGGGGACTAAGTTAATCTCTCTCTCTATTTGAATCTGAACAACAATTAAAATTCATTCTCTTGTCTTTATTTCAAGTTTCTAGTTTTATATAACCAATGGTTTCTTTTCAATCTATAATACTATAGGGAAGGACAACTAGGACCTCCTCAATTAGGAGCCTCTTCCCTTGCATATTATATTGAATCAGAAATCATTTAGTTAGACACAAAGTTAGTTGCCTACTGCATATATTTTGCTGGCATCATCACAAGCTTACGAGTATCCCTGGTTGATAATTTAATGAAAGCAATTTAAACAATTAAATTGCCCAACAATCACATTACCAGGTTTCCCTTGGATACCTCTAGGCTCAATTGCCTTTCTTTTTGACAAAAATCTTATGAAAATATCTTGCAAATTAAGAGCCATTGTTCCCAATGATTGTAACCATTAGACCCCTAATACAACATTAGCACCACCCATTTGGATTGCAATTATAGGACTATCCAACAAATACTCCCCCCCTATTTAGCTTAATACTATGGCACTTCCGCGAACAATTTATGGTACCTCCATTTGCACTCATTACTTGAAATTTAGCCCCGAGGGTTAGCTCAATTGGTCGAGTCCCCATCATTAAAGCACCTTTGCTATTGAGAGGTCAGAGGTTCAATTCTCTCAACACCATCGAGGTCAAGCTCTGTGGTTGAGCCAACATGAAGTGATCCCTTTAGGTGGATATGTCTAGTACAAATATTTCGTGGACATAGTCGTCACTGATCTCTGGGTTTTGTGAACTACATAGGAAAAAAAATCATTACTTGAAATTCTTGTGTTGACATATGAAGCAAGAAGTTTTGCTAAATTGTAATTGATGAACCTATGGGTCTTCCTGGATCAATCAATATTATTACCTTTTTAATATATCCTTCTCTCTACAAGGTTTGTGGAATATTGAAGACGACCAGTGTATCACAAGAGATTGATCAAGTAGTCTCTTCTAGCTCTAGATCTTGTAACAGTTCTGCGTCTTGATCTCCATCTTCATACCCTATGTAAAATAATTTCTTATCATTGCATTTATGTCATTTATTATACTTCTTGTCATAGTCGAAACATAGTCCCTTTTCTCTTCTTTCATCCATTTGTTGAGGAGTCAACCTTGTTAGTTAATGAGAGGGAGCATAATTTTCTCTATATTTATAAGTGACCAATTTTCTAGTGGCCATATGTTTACTTTCAACTTTCCTTGCTGAATTGAAAACATGCTCTCGAGATTTAGGTTCAAAAAGACGCACATCATGTTGGATGTTTTCCTTTAAAGTTTCCATAAATAGGTCTAACAAATTATCCTCCGCAATATTCTTTACCCTAAGACTCAACTTTTGGAATTGTTGAATGTGGTTTATAATTGGATCTTTTTGCCGAGGATTTACCAATTGAATCAAAAATGTGTTGCTCTTAATATACCCATAATGTGTTATCAATTTATTTGTAAAAATGGACCAAGATATAACAAAATCCTTTTTATTTCACAAAGCCATTGATACCATACATGTTAGTCTTGTTCTAAAAACATGGATGCAATATTTACCTCTTGTCTAGCTGCCACTTGGTGTTGATCAAAGTATTTCTCCATCTGAAATATCCATCTTATAGGATCATTACCATCAAACTTCATCATATCAGTCTTTGGAATGTAGTAGTTCCTTGGTACTAAGTTGAAGCCCTAATGATGTGGATCTTGGATTGAAAATTCATGATTATGGTTTTGTGACTCAATATTCGTGTTGTCCAATTGTGATAACATACTCCCCATATGTGATTGAGTCTCAACATCATGCTTCTCCTTATGTACATGACTTCCTTGGATATCCACATCCCTTTTAGGGATTTCTTCTAATAGGATGGTTTGTAATTCTTTTATTTCTTTCATGATAGATTTTTGTATATCTTCTTTATTTTCATTCATCTTCTTTTCCATTTCACCCATCATTTCTCTTTGAAGTTTTTCCTGGGGACTTGATAAATCCACCTTTTTCAACATACAACCATTCATTTCATTGACTTTCTTCTGTAATTGGGAGAACCTAAATTCTAAGTTTTCACTTTCCTCATAAGTCTTGGATGAGCCTTCAGGAGGCTTAATTGGTGTAGTATATTTTGGTTCTTTCTTTGGAACCAACTATCAGAGAAAATAATAATAGTACTTCCCTTTATCCCAATTTCTAATCACCGAAAAAAATGGATCTTTTAATCAAATGCAGTGTCACTTGTAAGTTACATACCTTTGAAACCTTAATATGAAGAATATTTGAATAGCATAACTTTTTCTTGATATATACCTAAAAGATTTGAGCCCTTTCAAATCTGAAACTTTGTTTAGTAATAAATTTGATATATCTTCTCTATAATTCCACAGTTTTGACCAAAATTTTATGTGCCTAGTGGAAGTTATGGTAACTTTCACAAAACTTATTGATTTTTGACCTCTTCCCACGAACAATTTTGAATAGTGTGCCAAGTGTCCAATTCTTCAAATATAATTCTAAATTTTGTACTTGAGGTATTGTGATATCCCCTGGGTAAATATTCCTCTCAATGTAAATAATTGTAATTATGTTAATTGGTTGAGAAACCGACACAGATTCCATTTCTTGAGGTAGGAAGATTGTTTAACGGAATGGATGTTTTAAATGGTAGGCATGGGTTGGATGAAGTGATCTAAAATGGGTTAACTGTGCAATAAGTTTAACTAACCAAAAAAGGACAAGCCTAGGTGTCCTTACCTCTAATAGCAAAGAAAATAATGACAAAAAAAATTAATATAGTAGTACGGTGTGTGTTTTCCAAGAAGGGGGGTTGTGTGGAACCTCATAAAGTGGCAGGCGGTTGGTCGTTGAACAACACAAGGAAAAATCAATTGAGAGGTGGCATAGACACACAGAGGGATGTGCAGAAAGAAGATATGCATGCAGAAGCAACAAGAGAGCAAAAAAAAGCAGAAGAGAAGGAACAATGATTACTATCCCCAAGTCTTGATCTCCGGATCATAACACCAGCTAAAGAATCCTCTGACACGAGGCTTGTTGGTAAAAAGCATCACAAAGAGAGAGTTTTGCTTAATTGTCAGTCCAAAGAAACCGTTGGAAGTAGGTGGCTTGATGAACCTGTTAGATTGGAAGGATTCGCTCTAGTGCTCGTGAGGGCTGAAAGAAACACCAGGAGTTGCCTTGGGCTAAAACTCAAAAGCTTGACTCACCCGATGAACCACCTTGAGAGTGATTTCTTTACCATCCATAGCTTAATCATTGATGAACCTTCCTTATTGTGGCTCTCTTCTCCAATAGAGTGAGTTGAAGCTCTCTATGTTGTGGTATCCTGGCATGAAAGTGATTATGCCAGAAATGTCGAATGTAACGTGGGTAGCTGGTGGATGAAGACAATGAGACCTGGTGGCATCCCTGTTTCCACTATTCTATTGGTCAAAAGCCCACAAAAGCACTCCACTTCAAGCATTAGAATTGGCCTCGGGGATGACAGCTACAAGAAAGACTTGGCTGCAACTTGTTTATGGTTGGGTGGAGAGTTAGAGTCTCACTCTCAGTTGCAGAACTTTTATAACATCAATATAATCTTATGTTTGTGCTTGTGACTACTATATTGTCTATGATATTTGTATCAGGGTAATGGCATGCCAATGTTGGGGAGTGTTCGTTCTAACTTCTTATATATGTCTACTATACTATGTTGTGTTGGTTCTTATATATGTCAACTATTTAAATGCTATGTAGGCTACAGGCCTGTAGTGGTGTTGAATTTAATGCTCAAATGTGTGATTCCTGCCTACGAATCGAATGGGCACTAAGATCACCTATCTACCTATGGAATGTGTTTTCCCGTAGAAATTTGGGCATTGTATGCTTTATGTTCACTTTCATGAGTTTGTTGTATGTTTATAACAACCCAAGAGACCAGTGGATCTTTAAGATAAGATGGGCTTGATTTTTGTTTATTAATATTAGTCTGAGAGGCTTGTAGGCCTCTAAGTCATGACGAGCTTGCAATTTGTCTAATGGGCCTTAGTGATTATAAATGGGAAAATACACATTGTTTGTAGGGGCTCCCTTCACCCAAATGTGGGGTTTAGTCCCCTTCATTCATGTTTTAATCATTTTGTGGAGTGGGGAAGGCATTCATATAAGAGTGTTAAAAATAGCAACAAGAAAATACTAATTTAATTTGTCCTTGAATTAAATTAGGAATTAAATTGTAATTCAATTGTCATAGCAACTTGTAACAGTTAACTAAGTTAAGTTGACTTAGTTGGCTCAGTAAATTCGAGTTGGGAGTCTACCTAGAGTCATGTAGAGTGATCCCTAAATTTTAGGGGCCCGGGTTGAGTTCTAATTCAGTTGTAATTATTTAATTCAGTTTAACTAAGTTAAATCTAGTTAAACTAGTCATAATTGTTAGAGAAACTAGTGGGAGGTCAAGTGAATTAAATTGGATTTAATTCACATGCAGTGATCAATCAGATAACTGATAATTCACTCATAAATAACTCATGCATGTCAACTCTAAAAAAGACTCAGTTGAGATTAGAGTTCAGGGACAGTGTACTATCAGTGGTAAAATCATCTAAATTAAATCGATGATGCATGCAATCAGAGAAAGGCCTATGAATGGATTGTGCAATTATGAGTGAGGTATTTCGCAATTAAATATGGACTAATTCCCAAGGGAACAGCACAAGGAAGTAGGAGCTTGGCATGCAGCAGATTTGGTTAAGTATTGGCTTGAGCTGGTTTAAGCAGTGAGATAGATTGTAATTATGTAGAGATTGTTCGGGTTGAACAAGCATTGTATTTTCTTCTCAGATCTTCTGGTTAATGCAATATACAGATAGCAGGGGTTTTTAGCTGTGGCTTTCCCGTAAAATTTATGTGTTGTGTGTGATTGAAATTCTTCCTTTTCTGCTTTGTGTTTTCATCGATCAATTTTTATTTTTTTCTGCTGATGAATAGAGTAGATTCAAGTCAATTGTTTTAGCATATCACAATCTGCAGTTTGAATCTACAATAAAAATATACATGGTATCGGAGTTGAAATCACTATAGAACAGGAGAATACGAGTTCGATGTGCAGGTGAAATCGAATTTACAGTTTCATACTTTAGAACCAGCAAGATGTCATTCTACGGATTGAGACTTGAGTATGCCCTTGAGGGTAACTCGAATTACATAGCTTGAAAGGACAGGATGAAGGCAGTGTGGGAAGACAACGGGCTAAACGAATTCATAAATCATGATATCCCGAAGCCTCCAACATATGATGCTAAGGATATGGCAGAATGGAGAAAGTGTGTAGCAAAGGCGAGAAGGATAATCCTAGAAGGAGTTCGAGATCATATTATCTCAAATCTCCACGGTAAGGAAACTCCATTTGCAATGTGGAAGGCATTTGCGGGCCTGTTTCAAGACAACAGTGACCACAGGAAGCTGGCACAGAAGGACAAACTCAGAAAGATCAAGATGGAGAAGGGCGACTCAATTCTGAAGTACTTGACCAAGTTCACCCAATGTCGAGATGAGCTTGGAAGTGTCAGGATCACTAT
The DNA here is from genome assembly GCA_000404065.3 of Pinus taeda. Classification (NCBI taxonomy): domain Eukaryota; kingdom Viridiplantae; phylum Streptophyta; class Pinopsida; order Pinales; family Pinaceae; genus Pinus; species Pinus taeda. The sequence goes on along the minus strand of APFE031520061.1, from coordinate 121,068 downwards.
CGCAGAAGACAATCTGGTGAGACTAGCACTTCTAGGAGTTCCCAAGCGCTGGCACAGCTACCAGGACTCAGTTAATAGGAGGGAGAAGCTACCACAGTGGAATTGATTGTGGTCCGACTTGGTATGGGAAGAGATTCGGGGGAACACTAGCTATGGATCCTCATCCAAGCATGATGATGAGGAGAATTGTGCCTTAGCTAGAAAGGAGAAGAAAGGAAAGGGGAAGTCATCCCATTCCAAATCAGATTCCAGTTAAGGCTGCAAGAAGAAGTACATGTCGAAAATTAAATGTTTTCACTGTCACGAGTTGGGACACTATGTTACAAAGTGTGCGCACAAGAAGGTTGGTAAGAATCCCTCAGGAGGAGCAGTAGGTGAAGTTCTTGCTTCACAATTCGAACCGATTTCACCCTCATTGCATGCATGGTGTCATTGGTGATGGGTAGTGTGGTACCTGGATAGTGGAGCTTCATTCCATATGACCAGCAACAAAGAGTTCTTCAATAACTTGGAGGAGAAGGACCTCCAGATGCACATCGAGATGGGAGATGACAGGAGGTATAAAGCGACCAGCATCAGTACTGTTACCTTTCAGAGGGAGTCTGGTTCTCCCCTCACATTGAGAGACGTCATGTATGTTCTAGGTTTGAAGAAGAACTTGACTTTTGTTACCATGTTGGAGGATCCTGGCTATGATGTGACATTTAGTAAGGGAAAGGCTTTCCTTCGTCATATAGCCACAAGACAGGTGAACCAGATCGGGGTTCGAGCGAAGAACCTCTACAAATTGGAGGTAGAAGATTGCGTTGCTTTGAGGACTAAAGCAAAAAAGGTGCAGAGCCGAGACATCGGTGAGTTGTAGAATAAAAGATTTGGTCACTTGCAACACGGAGCTTTGAAGGTCATGCAGCAAATTTCTATAGGACCTCCGAAGGGTACACTAGAGCAGAGAGACACATGCAAAGGGTGTACATTGGTAAAGTACACCAAAGCTTCGTTTTATGATAAAGGTAGTCGAGCGCAAGCGATCCTTGATCGAGTTCACTCAGGATATTCATATCTAGTATGGACCAAGCATATCGGTCCAAGCATATTCATATCTAGTATCACCATTTACGAGACTTTGTGCAAAGGAGAAACATGTTGTTGGAGTACATTCATACAGAGGAGCAGGATGCAGATATTTGGACAAAAGCATTGTCAAGATGCAAATTTGAGTTTCACAGAGGCAAGATCGGGGTAGCAGATAATCCCTTTCTTGTTGAGAGGGAGTGTTAAAAATAACAACAAGAAAATCCTAATGTAATTTGCCCTTGAATTAAATTAGGTATTAAATTGTAATTCTATTCTCATAGCAACTTGTAACGGTTAACTAAGTTAAGTTGACTTACTTGGCTCAGTAAATTCGAGTTGGGAGTTTATCTAGAGTCATGTAGAGTGATCCCTAAATTTTAGGGGGCCAGAGTGAGTTCTTATTGAGTTGTAATTATTTAATTCAATCTAACTGAGTTAAATTTAGTTAAACTAGCACTAACTATGGGAGGAACTAGTGAGAGATCAAGTGAATTAAATTGGATTTAATTCACATGCAATGATCAATCAAATAACTAATAATTCACTCATAAATAACTCATGCATGTCAGTTCTGAGAAAGCCCCAATTGAGATTAGAGTTCAGGGACAGTGTGCTATCAGTTGTAAAACCATCTAAATTAAATCGATGATGCATGCAATCAGAGAAAGGCTTATGGATGGATTGCACAGTTATGAGTGAGTAATTTCCCAATTAAATATGGGTTGGATTGCACAGTTATGAGTGAGTAATTTCCCAATTAAATATGGGTTAATTCCCAAGGGAACAGCGCAAGGAAGTAGGAGCTTGGCAGGCAGCAGATTTGGCTAAGTATTGGCTTGAGTTGGTTAGTGAAGTAGTGAGATAGATTGTACTTGTGTAGAGATTGTTCGGGTTTAACAAGCATTGTATTTTCCTCCCAGATCTTCTAGTTAATGCAATATACAAATAGCAGGGGTTTTTAGTTGTGGCTTTCCCAGAAAATTATTGTGTTATGTGTGATTGAAATTCTTCCTTTTCTGCTTCGTGATTTCATCGATCAATTTTTGTTTTCACTAATGAGTAGAGTAGATTCAAGTCAATTGTTTTATAGCACATTACAATCTGCAGTTTGAATCTACAATAAAAAACTATAAAGAGGGCAGGGAAGAATTCTTTATACCCATTAACAGTTGCGCACCACTGCCCTATCCCTTAGCGAAGTTTCCTTCAATGGCGCCTTTCGATTGCAGTATATAATCTTAGAGTTTTTACCTTTAGCGTTGCTATGCTTTGTTTTGCGCCACATGTGAATGTGGTCCTCCGGGACATGTCATCCTAGTCTAACAACTCTTTCAAGCACCGAGACAGATCAACAGTCATATGGTCGCCCTAAGTGGTCTATATTGGGCGTTCATATTCCGCCTCCATGTAAATCTCATAGCCTTGTTAGCTTAGGTTGTTCTTTGGAGTGCACCTTGTTCCTCCCGACAAACGAACCCCGAGGAACGGGAAAGTCCCTATCTCCATCATTTAACAACCTACTGGCACGCAATTATGCATGTCACCCCCGTGTTTCTGTTAAGGCCACCACATCCCTTTGCGACCCCACGTTGTCTCGGTCCTCGTCATCCCAGCGAGTTTAGATGATGCTTATGAATGTAATGCCTAAGACTGAAGTCTCGAGGTGAAGTGGCATGGGTGGCCCACACCTACGCATGGTAAGTGAATATATTTATATATGTACATATATGTGTGATAAAGGTCTGCCATTGGGTCGTATAAGCCAGCGTCATGGGTCTACCCGTGACTTGGGGTATAAACAAGTTGATAGCTAACAGGCGACATATGTTAGCCATGTGGGCGCCACGTGGCAACCCCAATCTCATGGCATTATTGAATTGCCCATGACTTCAATTGGTCATATTTGTTGATTCGGGTGTCGGATTGGCACAAATATTATGTCATTGAAATTGTCTCAACAAGACGAATGTGATGGTATCATTTGTTTCGAGATTTGAAATGGTAGAAGAAAGTGGAAAATTTAGACCCCATTTCCATAATGTGACTATGGGAGTCGGGTCATCATTGTAACTACCTCTTATTGACCTTAACATGGACGAGTAATAGTAGGGGGTATGTTACATGTACTTCTATATGTCTCTCGATATACTTAGAAATTTCACAGTCCCAAAAAATAAATTATACCAAAAAGACCAAGATGATTGTTTAAAACTAATTGCGGGATCCTTCACGACCCTTAACTTTCACAAAGTATATCTCTGAAAGTATAGAGACCCAAATTATGAAATTTGAAGCAAATGTTCTCGATAATGCTCTAGGTTTCACCATCTGAAATTTCCCAGATAAAGGAAAACAAAAAATATAGCAAAAATGCCAAACTTACCTATTCGAAAATGATTTCAACTGCATTCAAGCATCCTAGCTTCCTTATAGATCATATCTCTAAAATTATAGAGAACCAAGATCCGAAATTTGAACCAGATGTTCCCCGAGATTTTTCATCAGGATGGTCCAAGTTTCACTATCTAAAACTTCCCCCCAAAAAAAATTGTAGCGAAAATTCCAAACTAACTTATTTGAGACTTATTTCAAGAACATTCAAGACGCCTAACTTAGAACATATCTCCAAAAATATAGCGAACCAAGATCTAAAATTTGACCCAGATGTTCTTTGAGATTTCTCCTTAATGGTCCAAGTTTCATGATCTGAAACCTCCCAGAAAAAATGTTATAGTGAAAACGCCAGGATGACCTGTTTCAAGTAGCAAAACCCTAGGATAATGAACTTTGATACAAAATGTTACGAACTTTGTGCCTTGAAAATGATAAGAAACCAATAATTGTAGTCTGCTTCAAGGGGGAAACCTCCTTTAACAATGAATACAATGTACAAGACAAGATTTAATGATCCTAAGACTCAGTGTCCTTAGTATATATACAAGTAATAAAGTACAATTAACATAGAATGGGAACATAAGAGGTTCTAGCATACATAACAATATAAAAATAGAAATGTAATCACTCAATATATAGGGCATAATAAGGGTTTTTAGGGTTATCCTAGGCTTATATAGGGCTTAACAATAGGCCTATGTTACAGGGAGAATTTAATCAAGTCATAGTTCATTATAGCGATAGTTTGTGTGAATTCTAGCACAAAAGAATGGGGCGTCTACATCACAAGTTGTTGCCTATTTTGAGAGGGACAGTCACAGGCCTTCTAGACTTCAATGTTGAGAAGCATGGCGTAACCAAAGAGTGCACACTTGGTAAGCATGCCAAGGCTACTTTCCGAAGTAGTGAGCATAGGTCTAAGGATATTTTAGGCCTAGTGTATTCAAATGTTTGTGGATAAATGTCAATAGCATCAATTTTAGGAAACATGTACTATGTTTCGTTCATTGTTGACTTCTCTCACAAAACCTGGATCTACTTCCTGAATACCAAGGATGAAGTCTTTAGTAAGTTTCAACAACTCGAAGCTCTAGTTGAAAACCGACAAGGAAGAAGATCAAAATCTTGAGCTCAAACAATGGGGGTGAGAATACCTTAAAGGAGTTGAGGGTTTCTTTAAGCATGCAAGAATCAAGAGTAAGTTGATTGTTTTTAATAATCCATAATAGAATGGGGCTACAAAGTGAAAGAATCGATCCATCATAAGGGTTGTTAAGGCAATGATTCATGACCAAGACTTGATGTTTCTTTGGGCAGAAGCCTGCAACACACCAATCTATATCCAAAACCAGTGTCTTCGTAGGATCATGGAGGACAAGACACCAAAAGAAGGAAGCATTAACTAGCATAAATCCAAAGATGAGTCTTTTCCACATCTTTGGTCATCTAGTTTATATATATATATATATATATATAATATATATATATCGATAAAAAAGAGGACTAAGTTGGATCCCTCCAACAAAAAGGCCTTTTTTGTACATTTGTAGGTTACAGTGAAACTTCAAAGGCCTATAGTGTCTATATTCTAAAGAAAAGTTAGATAGTAGAAAGTAGGGATGTAAACCTTCAGGAAGGCTTTGAATCCAAAAAGTCCCATGAGCCTATTCTAATGAAAAAGGATGAGAAGCACGAAACTCCGAAGGTTGATCCAAGGTCACCGACGACCTTAAGAGCAGTACAATAACCTTCAAGTGAAGAGGAAGGGATAGTAGCCCCTTCCACTTTCGTCAAGAGAACTTAAAAGTGCACTAAGGCATTGAGGGATACTCATGAGTGTGTTGAAGTTTGTATGCGCACATTTAGAGAACAAATAGTGCTACAAAAGTCTCTAAAAAATTGGCGACTCGCGAGTTTTCTAGAGCTCCAATTTTCTCGGTTGATTTTATCAGGAATATTTTTTATTTGAAAAACTCTTGATTTTAACATGAACATTGTGATTTTTCCTGAGTCGATGGAAAAAATTGTGGGTTGCCACTGGAGAAAGTTAAATTAGCTTTTGATTCCCTTCATACAGGTTGGAGTCCTAGTGCCTTAATGACATGGTCTACATCTACTACGATCTTCAATTGTGGGTGAGGCAACTTCAAAAAACCCGTAACATCAATGCCATCTCATTGATGAGATTGACACCATTATTGCATGGAGAATTGAGACCTAGAGGCGTATCATGGAATCGGTCCCTAATTGGTTAGCAAGAACTAGAGGAGGTAGCAGCGGTAGGGGAGAAAGAGGTAGAAAAGGAGTTGAAGGTGGAGCAAGAGTTGGAGTAGCAATAGAAGGAGGTGGTGATGACACCACCTAGCATGGTCACCAGCATAGGACATTAGAGACTACCTCCTATTTCTTCTTCTAGGAGACATTAGAAACTAATTTGAGCCCAGCGCTTTCTTCCTCTAGAGGAAAAGCTATTACCTTTTCCCATAAAAGGGGCATACAAACTCACTAGTTTATGTACCGAATCTGATTGTAGATAACTCGTGATGATGAAATAGATTTATTATAATTTTTGTTGATATTTTAACATTTAAGGTTGAGTCAAGACTTGAGATTTAGAACATGATTCAATGTTGATATGTGATGTAGCACTAGACTTCATATACATCTTATATATTAGTTAATTTTTCATACTTATGTGGCAATGCATTTATCTGATGTTGTTGATACTTCAGATGCTAAAAACTTGAAAAAAAAATTGAATAGTTTGTATTTTTTTTTTGTAAGTTTTTAGCCAATTTCTATTGATTTCTTCCCGACTTTCAAGATTTTTTTGTTTTTTGGACCCTTGGCAATTTATTTTGATACTGATTTTTTCAACATTGAGAGCAACATCATAGATTTCAAGCCTTTCACCTTTAAAGAGGAAACAACCCAACATGGCGAGATGACATGGTGTAGTACATCTCCATATTGAAGAATGATGTTTCGAACATTGTGTCAAGTCCAAAGGAGCAGTTGATTGGGAGTCCAAGCGAGCTCTCCAAGATCAAACATGTGCCAAAAGGTAGCTTTGAAAATTTCAAAGTGAGGTTTGTCACGAGAGGGTTGTCATAGAGAGATAGAGTGGATTATAGGGATACAGTTGCTTGAATTACCAAGTACACTTCCATTAGAGAAATTATGTCCTTGGTTTCATTTATGGGGTGGACAATGTTCAGATGGATGTGAAGACAACTTTCCTCAAATGGGATCATCAAGGAAGAAGTGTACATAAAGCAGTCTCAGGGATTAAGATAAATCGGAAGGAATCCCATGTGTAAAAGCTCAAGAAATCCTTGTCTAGACTCAAGCAGACACCAAGAGCATCCAAGGTTAATGAATGTGTACGAGTCTAGAATTCAAAAAAAGAGAAGCGAATTCTAACTTTTATTATACATTTATTTAAACTGATATGCTCATTTTGATGTTGAAAGTAGAGGACTTGTTTTTTGACAGGTGTAGAGAAGCTCATTGCAGAGTGTGAAGCAAATATAGTCACTAACATTGAGATGAAGGACATTAGCATGATGCATTACTTCTTGGGCTTGCAGGTTTGGAAAAAACTAAGGGAGGTTCTCCTTGGGCAAGGTACATATGCAATTGAGATCTTAAAGAGATTTTTGATGAAGATCAACAAACCTATTGCCACACCCATGGTCACTAATCTCAAGAAGGTAATAGCCTCACATTTAGAATTGGTGGATCCCACACTATACAAATAAGTTCCTTGATGTATTTGGTCAACAATAGACCTAATATATGCTTTGAAATGAACATCAAGAGTTCATTCATGGTTGTCATAAGGCATGTGCATTGTGTAGAAACAAATCATGTCGTCAAATACATGAACGACACAACAACGTAATGTCTATGATACCTTGGAGACGATGAAGTGTAGTTGTAGGGGCATTCAAACTCAAGATTGGAAGGCAATGCAATACACTGTTAGTTTTTTGTACACTAGCAAACTAGCAATTAGTTTCGAGCAGAATTACAACTACTAAATAAAAGCACCAACTACAGTATTGATCAAATACATTCAATATAAATCAAATAGTACCAATCTCAATCACAAAAAATGACACAAATTCTACCCAAACACAGTTCTTCATTAAATTATGAACTTGCTTGGGCTCCCTTCCTAGGATAACAGCACAACCGAAGAACTACATACAACATTGGATCTAATCCAGCAAATTAAACCCTCCTTGGTTGATCTGGATCTCCTTGTTGCCCCTTCTTCAAACCCAACACACTCACTTAGAAGCCTCTCTCAATCTTGTTGTTGTGTGTTGTCTTGTCCTTCTCCCTACCCTTGCTTTTATAACTTTTCATTAAACTAAATCCCTAACCCTAATCTCCAAAGTGATTGATGGCAAAGATGAGATCTTGCCTCACTTGAGATCAAGGGTTGAGATTAAAACATAATCACTAAAGTAACTTTACTTTCCTAAGCTTACCTTAACTCAATAAGCCAACATAATACTTGCGTGCATTTCCTATGTCTAACTTAGGCTAAGTTGCTAATTTACAAAGACATCTTGCTCACACTCGAGCAACTGTTCTAAGGAGACTGTGAGCAACTTCTGCACGCCTAGACACTTAGGCCTATGCATAAGTATCTACCTGAGCTACAAACATCAACACTCCTTCTTAGTGAAGGAGGTACTTCTGCCACATGGAGCTGACTTTGATCCTAAATTTGCATCCGCTGCCATGGTTTCTCCCTCTAAACTTGAAGCCTTCCCTACCATTTGGTCTAGAAACATCATTGAAATCTTGTTGTCCTTGGACTGGTTCCTAGAAGCCTCCTACTCGTAAACATCTTGTAAGATCATCATGAAACAAGATACCTTGACAAGTTTGGGGGAATTTGTAGATTGCTCTTCCCCTCCTAAACCAGAGGGTTGACGCCTTCTGAGCTGCTCAACCTTTGAAGCTTCTTGCTCCTTGTCCTTCGAAACCGCTCTACTTCTCCCTAGGCTTAAGTCCCAGCACAATCAGAAAATTTGTTGGTTTATAGATCTGTCAAGATCTCCCTTCTAGATCTATCTCAGTCCTTTGAGACATCCACAAAATCTACTACCATACCCTCGATGGGTTCGATCTCACTCTTTCCCTTTGAGAGTTAACCTCTGCCAACCCTATTAGCAAACCCTATTGGTATTGTCCTTCATACCATGCTCTATTGGCCACTACAACTCATTCCTATCATGGAAAATATCTTGCCCAACGACTCTGCACCCTTTTGTTGTTAGTGTTTGGTCAGTACATCATGCCACTATTTGATCATACACAGCGTAGCACTCTGCCCAAGGAATGACCCTCCGTGTTGTCTCTTAGCAACACCCTTGACACAATTATCTACAACCCTACTCTCAACCCTGCGTGCTAAAGGAACTTTTTCTTCCCCTAACACGTGACTTGTGGTTGCTTTGGCTGGAGTTTATCTAACTATTGGTGTCTATCAATTGACCTTGTCCTACCAACAACCAATCCCCTTGGCTATAGTGATTGTGATCTTGGCAACACCTCATGGCTCGACTACGATCTATAGCCCTCTTCCTTGCTACTCAAACCCCCATATTTTTACCACCTCTAACACCATGTTTCCCTCAGCACAATTCTCTGACAGCTCTGCCTCACCTCCAATGGCATGATGTCCCTGTCAATGGCTCCAGCATTGCACCACGATCTGCCAATAACCCTACCCAAGGTTTGTAGACCTTCCCCAAACTATGTCGATTGTTTTTGCCCCATTGTGCTTCCTGCACGTTAGCAACCCTAGCAGACCTACGTCGCTTTCTTCCATTGTCAATTGACGATTACGGTTGGTGGGCTCCCTCCATCGCCTCAAGCTCCTCATCTCCTTACCCTTAAATCTGATCACCAGCCCTCAATCTTGAAGGTGATTATGCCTAACTGTTTTGCATGCTTCGCTTTGCATGCCCATCGTTAGCTACCAATCTCCTGGCGTCAACATTGCCGCCGATTTTTCTCCTCTGCACCTCCACGCTCATCTACTAGTAGTAGCTCTGTTGGCTTGTTGCAATCTGCATCTCCTCTTTGCAGTAGCTAGGACTCTTGGCACCCAATTGGTCCACCATCGGCTGCACTCTACTTTCACCTGCGTCTTTTTTTCTTTTTCTTTATTCTTTTGGTTGTATGCGATCTCTCCCCGCGTCAACATGCTTTGCAGCCCCACTACCATTGCACTGCTTCACCTTGGCTCACGATCTATAGCCGACAGCTATGCCTTGCCGACCACTATTTTTTGGCCCCTCGCATAGTTCACCCACGTTGGTTGTCGACCCGGTCGACCCAATCTCTTAGTCCCAAGTGTGGTATTATTGCATTGATTCACCCATCTCTACCGTTGTTGACACCTTATCAAGCTACTCCTTAGCCACCATACCCAGTCATCAACCAACAAATTTTAGCTGATTGTCTGACCAGAGTTTGTGATGACAGTCAGTGGCTCAGCACCACTGCACGTGCTCTAGCTCCACGTATGCTTCTGCTCGACCAGACAACCTGCACAATTCTTCTTAAAAAAAACATTATGCTCATATGATTGTGATTGAACCTTGCCCTAGCAATCGAATATGAACCTAGCACTTGTGGTTCAGAGATTGGTATCTTCAGAGTTTACACTCCAATATGACATTCGTTTTTCATACCCTAGCAAAACAACAATTAGTTCCAAGCAAATTTACGTCTACCTATAAAAGCATCAACTAGGGTATTAATCAAATAAATTTAGTGGAAAGAAAACAATACCAATCTCAATCACAAAAATGACACAAATTATGCCCAATCACAATTCTTCTTTAATTATGAACTTACTTTTGCTCCCTTCTTCTGATAATGGCCCAATTGAGGAATAACATATAACATTGGATCTAATCCAGCGGATCAAACCCACCTTGGCTTATTTGGATCTCCTTGTTGCCCCTTTCTCAAATCCAACACACTCACTAAGAAGCCTCACTTAACCTTGTGTTGATGTGTTGTGTCTTCTCCTTCTCCCTACCTTAGTTTTATAACTTTTCATCAAGTTAAATTTCTAGCCCTAATCTCCAAAGTGACTGATGGTCGAGATTAGATCTCACCTCACTTGAGATCAAAGGTTGAGATTAAAACATAATCACTATAGTAATTTATTTTACTTTTCCTAAGTTTACTTTAACTCAAGAATCCAACATAATACTTTTGTGCTTTTCCTAATTCTAACTTAGGCTAGGTTACATAAACATCTTGCTCACACTAGAACAAGTGTTCTCAAGAAATTGTGGGCGACTTTTGCATGCCTGCACACTTATCCTATGCAAAAGTACTTGCCCAAGTTACAAACATCAACATACACAGGAAGAGCACCTCAAGGAGTTGCTTTAGCTTGGGACCAACAATGATATCCCAATTCAACAATAAGCATACTTCCATGGCATTTTTCTCAGCAGAGACAAAAAACATGGAAGCCAATACCGCTAGTTCCAAGGGCATTTGGCTTCGCAAGTTACTTGTAGGATTGTTTGATAAGGTGTTGGATCCCATAATCATTTACTATGATAACAAAGTTGTATCAAAATCTCTGACAATATAGTGTTTCATAACATGTCCAAGCTCATAGTGATCAAATATCACTTCATACAATATAGGATTTATAAAGGACTAGTGAAGCTCACATATATTCCTACAAATCAACAAGTAGTCAATATCTTGACTATACACTTAGCAAAAGAGAAGTTTGAAGCATCCAGAGACAAACTTGGAATGGTGCAAAATTCCTTCTTCACTAACAAAAGGTGTTGAGAATCCATGAGTACAATTTAGGTTTGAGTTTCACTAAAACAATTGCAAATTCAAATCTTTACACTTATTTGATAATTTTGATCTCTTTATTATAACTCAATATGTAGAAGTGTGAGGCAGGGTTGGCCAAAGAATTTGATATGAAGGGCATTGGCATGTTGCACTAATTAGAGTCTAGACTCTAGAGGTGTAGTAGAGTTCAAGTGAGCTCTTCCTCAACCAGTGTTAAACTCGCATTTTAGATTCTAAAAGGATTTCAGATGGTGGACTGTAGGCCCATGGCTACATTGTTGATTCATATTCAGATTGTTGTAGAGTTCAAGTGAGCTCCTCCTCAACCGGTGTTAAACTCGCATTTTAGATTCTAAAAGGATTTCAGATGGTGGACTGTAGGCCATGACTACATTGTTGATTCATATTCAGATTTAATTGATCCATCTGCGTAGAGGTAGTTGAGAAGATGCCTTAAGTATCTAGTAAATACCAAACCTAATATTAGTTTTGCAGTCAACACCTTGAGCTAGTATATGGTGGAGCCTGGGCAAGTTCATTGGGTTTCTGCCAAAAATGTGCTGTGATACTTGAAAGGCACGGTGCATGAGGATAGATGGAGCTGAAGAGTTGGTGCTGCATCAGTTTAGACTTTACGGATTTTGATTGCACATGTAGTGCTAGTAACAGGAGAAGCAATTTAGGGTGTTGCTTCAATTTAGGTTCTTGTATGGTTTCCTATTTCGATAGGAAGTAGGCTTCAGCGACACTTGGCTCATAAGAGACAGAGTACAAAGTAGCCAACTCTAAAAATAGAGAAGGCGTCTGGGTTACCGAGTTATTGACAGAGTTGATAAATCAAACTTTGAACATTACCATAATTTATTATGCTAAGCTGACTTGAGCTAGGATATGGTGGAGCCTGGGAAAGTTCACTGCACTTCTGCAAAAAATGTGCTGTGATACTTGAAAGGCACAGTGTGTGAGGATAGATGGAGCTGGAGAGTTGATGCTGCATCGGTTTACAGATTTGGATTGCACATGTAGTGCTAGTAACAGGAGAAGCAATTTAGGGTGTTGATTCAATTAAGGCTCATGTATGGTTTCCTAATTCGATAGGAAGTAGGCTTCAGCGACACTTAGCTCATAAGACACAGTACACAGTAGCCAGCTCTAAAAATTGAGAAGGCATCTGCGTTGAGTTATTGGCAGAGTTGATATATCAAACTTTGGAAATTACTGTTTATTATGCTAGGCAGACTTGAGCTAGTATATGCTGGAGCCTGGACAAATTCATTTGGTTTCTGCCAAAAATGTGCTGTGATACTTGAAAGGCACGGTGTGTGAGGATAGATGGAGCTGGAGAGTTGGTACTGCATCTGTTTACAGATTTTGATTGCACATGTAGTGCTAGTAACAAGAGAAGCAATTTAGGGTGTTGCTTCAATTTAGGTTCATATATGGTTTCCTAATTCGATAGGAAGTAGGCTTCAGTGACACTTAGCTCATAAGAGACATAGTACACAGTAGCCAGCTCTAACAATTGAGAAGGCATCTGGGTTCACGAGTTATTGGCAGAGCCGATAAATCAAACTTTGGACATTACCGTAATTTATAATGCTAAGCAGACTTGTATCAAACTCTCTGAGAATCCAGTTTTCCATGATCAGTACAAGCATATTGAGATCAGGTATCTCTCCATTTGACACAAGATCTGAAAGGGCGTAGCGGTTCTTCAATACATTCCTACATATCAGCTGGTCAAAGATATCTTAACCAAGCCAGTGGGAAGGGGGAAGTTCAGCATGTTTAGGGAGAGGATCGGTGTGGTGGAGAACACTTTCGCTAAAACGGAGCGTTAGTTTTTTTCCCAATGTAACTCAGATTGTGTTCCAACTATGGCACCTTCTATTCCCAGCAGAGTAGACAGCGACAGCAGTACACCTCCTCCAGCAGTTATGTACTGCAGTAATGAAGGTGCAACAGCAGTAGAGGAGGGTGAGATAGAGAATGCATCCATGCGTCATCCACTATTTAGTTCTGGTTTAGATGCTTTTCCATATTGAGCAGTTCAGTTCTATCTCTGAGTTCTGCTTAAATTATTACTTGCTTGCACAAGTAGTTAGATGGTGTAGTTCCCTAGTTAGCTTGGGTGCTCATGCATGTGGCTTCCCGGTCTTGGGGTGCAAATCTCTAGGAGGATGCATGTTTGCTTGGATCAATTCATCTCCAGTAGAGGATCACTTAGACCTTTTTTCCATGCAAGGAAGCTGCATTAGGGATAGGGTTTTATACCTTCGATTTAGACACTGTTGTGGATGGGTCCAGATTCATTATAACTTCTCTTATTCTTAATCTATAAAGAAGTAAAATGGACCACTGCGGTGGTTCAGTTTTTGAGCTATATCAGTGTTTAGTTTACTGTTTTCTGAATTAATAAAAAATAGTGATGTTCTTTTGAGAGTTCAGATTAGCGTGTTTCCTGTTCATATTATCAGCAGTGTGCTTGTCGGTCAGCTTACTCAATAGCTGTTATTTTGATTGGTGATTTCAGTATTTAGCTACCTAGAATTTTAGGTTAAATCCCTTATTGTAGAGCATGCTTTCAGTGGTCCCATTGTTGACAATTTGCATCACGGACAAATACATTGGCCATCTTATCACTAATAATATCTCAAAACAGTTTGCTACAAGGTTTAGCTCTTCAAATTGGCATCTTTAATTCTTTGAAATCTATTAAAAAAGAAATTTATCAGATACACAAGTCAACACTTAAAATATTAATCAGGCCCCAAAATTCTGCCAGTTTAACAGTCTGCCATTAATTACTAGTAGCAGTAGTGAATAAAGCTGGAACTCTCCAGATTGACAAGATTGGGATGAGTATCTTGCAAGTGTCCAGGACAGTTATAGTGGCATAAAGCTGGTTTCATTGAAGAAACCCACACTAAGCACTAAAAATGATGTCCTTGATCTCAGGTGGAGTAACTGAAATCTTTATGAAAACCATCAAGATGACTTGAATATTTTAAAAATTCAGGCACTAGTATACACAAACTGATAATTTTATGAGCTACTGAAGTTCTTGCATGGCATATTTTTAATATTGTTGAGCAAATTCTGATTATAAACCAGAAACAGAATTTAATGATTAATCAGATCTGTATAGCTATGAAACATAACTGATCTCAAGTGATCAACGAAACTAAGTGGCACTTTATATTTATATTGCGGGAACAAAGTGAACCCCATTTCTCTAAAACAAAGAAATCTAGAATGAAAAATGTTAAGAAAGCAAGCCACGTTTCTATAGAACCTACTGTAGTAGAACTTCCCAATGACAGCCTACCATTATGAATATGGAATCATTCCATCACATGATATATGTATCCATCGAAAAACACAACCACCCCAATGATGCTCTCATATCCATGAAAACCAACTAGCACAGGAACCTAAGCTAATAATTAAACAGACAATAAAGAATATCACACACTGTTTATTAATATCTATTAATAAATATATACTAAACTGAATTTCAACCTATAACCAGCACATACACTGAAGAAGCAACAAATAATATCATCCGCAATTCACCACTAGTTAGTCCTCATGCTAGCTACAATTGGTTCAATACACAATGTGACATTATGAAAACATCAAAGAAAAAATATATCAAAACAATAAAAACATACCAGATAACAGAGAACAATAGTTGTACTACGCCCTCGTCCAGCTTTACAATGAACATATGTTGTCTTCCCACTTTTCACATGCTCTATAAAACAAATAGTGATTAGATAATAAAACATTAGATAACATAATTTTATTAAGGTCCAACGAATGACCACAATAATTAGGTCAATGGAACTTAAAAGTACAGCCATGGAACTTAAAAGTACAGCCAGCGTAAATACATAGTTAGAGGCCAAAAGCAGTTCCTATCACTACTCTATCAAAAGAAGAAAAAAGAGCTAACTAGGGAATAGAAATGAAGAGTATTACAGATACAAAACTATGTCAAGCATTAAATACAAACATCTAGGCGTGCTACAGCTAGACGCTGAATGAGTGGAGAAAGAGCAAGAAGAGAGCTCCTAAACAGAGTCATCCATCAATACATTGTTTGATAATGTCATCTAAAGAATACCCAAAGCCAAGGGGCATTCATTGGGTAACCCTGGGAAGTGCCTTGGAATGACATGGTCCATGAATCCTGCATCCAAGTTCTGGGGATGGGAGGAATCTCTGAATTAAACATTGGCTGCACAAATAAACCTAGAGAACAGTAGTCTGTGCAGGATTAGTGCATATCTAGGACCCCCTAGAGCTTGTCAATCTATCATCTTGGGGGTATACGCCCTAGGATTTGAGACTGGAACTCCCCCAAAATATCATGTAGGTCAATCAACAAATCAAGGGAGTTGAGAACAAATCTGAGTTCTCACTGATCTAGTCTATGAAGTGGTATGGACCTCAAAACTATTGCTTGTTGTGGCCATTGGACAAAATAGTAGGAAGAAAGAGGTGGTCATCTTGATGGGATCTAGTCGGCGAGGTCCATGTCAGGACTGCAACCTGTGTGCTAAAATCAACCCATGGAAAATTCCAAGCATCTCTCGCTTGGATAGCAAAAGATGGTGTAGAGGAAGCTTCTCAAGTACCAGTAGAGGCAATAAAACCTCCATTTGATCTCATAATAAAAGAGATAACAAAAGAGAAGGTGCTACTCTGGCTCAACATCCTATACGTAACATAGTTAGTAACCCCTATTGAGCCATGTGGTGTCATTTGTCTCAACATAGCAATGATGGGAACCCACTTTGAACTAGCCAATGGGTATCCTAAGGTTGCACATCAATTTATGCTTGTATCTATAGGTTTGACAATAAGGCCATACCTCAACTACACAAAGTGCTTGGACTAATAATCCATCTTCAAGTTAAGGCCCTTGTGGGGGTCAATCCAAGTGACATGGATGTATTAGGTGTAGATATCCTCTCCATTCACTTGGTTCAAACCATGCTTAACCAGTGAAATGTGGCCTAGAGTACCTAATGTCTCCTTAAAAGGAAGAATTCAATTTGGAAAAATGACCACCAATTGAAGCAACCGAGAAACCTCTGAAAACCAACAACGCCTTCTCCCAAGGAGCTTGCAGAAGTAATATCCTCTTAAGAGCAAAGAGCTAAGTAGTGGTATCAATCCCTACCAAAAGAAATCTCCCAGATTACAAACTCTATAAAGAAAGGACACAAATCTAAAAATGGGCTCAATGCAAAAGGGATGACCCCGAAACTCCACTTCAAAGATCAATTAAGGAATTGTCCATATGCAACAATGATGTGATGTAATAGAAGGGTACAAACTCTCTCTATCTTACAATGGTCAACCCAAAGTAAACTAGGTCCTCGGACCTTGCATCCATAAAGGATAATGGATCTAATGATCATGTCCAAGAGGCAAATCTTGGATGAGATATCTTGGAAGTGAAGTTAAAATCACTCTCTCAAGTAGGGCAAGGGAACTATATCCCTTGTTGAGTCAATCCTACGGAGCATACCTCAAACTGAACCAAGGCTCTAAAAATTGAACCCCTAAGTATGTGTAGGTCATAGTGATCACAATATCTTATGCTAAGAAGTGGAAGTGGTGGTCAAACAAAGAACATTTAAACATGTTTTATCATAACTTTAATCTCACTAAGATTAGTCATAAATTGTCAGAGATCACAACATCTAGAAAGAGCATCAATCTATCTGCAACCCCTCAAGTGAAAGATGCCAATAGGATCACATCATCAGTAAATAAAACCAAGCCGATCAAGAAGTTTTGCAGTAGACAACCATCATTATCTCGTATATGCTCCCTAAGTAACGACCCCAACACATCAATATAAACCCCAAAGAAAGTCAACAAGAGAGGGAATGATATAGCAATTCCACAGATGAGATCTATGATTCTCCACATATAGTTGAACGATGATGCTTCCCACATTTTGTTCAACTCGCTCACATTTGATGATTACGGTGATTGACATATATGATGTATGTTATTTCCTTTATTCATACAATGTATGTTATTTCCTTTAATGTTGTTGATTTTTATAGTGCAAATTATACTAGCACTTATTTCTGGAACTTGATAATTACTTCAAATGACGTAGATGATTATTTTGCACTTTCAATGTATCATTAATAGATTACACATTCAAAAATTCAACCATAGAGACAATAGACCAACAGAGATCAAAATGCACAAAGACACAACAAGATTTTACCCTTGAAAAACCCATCAGGGGGAAAAACACAGCCAACCTTTTCCTTAGAGAATCAATGCAACAAAAGATACATCAAAGTCAAACTTCATCAAATCACTGCAAGGGGTCTCTCCACAAACTAGCTCTAGGTCTGAACTAGGGCCGAATTTTGGCCTCCCCTTTATCTCAGAATTTTGGACTTGTGACCAGACTTTACCACAGAAATTTGAAGACCTTCAATCACACGTGTGAGGAGACTTCTTCTTGAACTTGGCTTCTTCTTCTTCTTCAAGGTAGCCTTCTTCCTCATCCTCCTTAACTATACCATATGAAAAATACACTTGATTGATGAGAGATGTGAATTGCCTTTGAGCGTAGATCAAATGGTCTCTATATATACACGTTGGAAGGGGTCGAATAGGTGTCTCTTGGGCAAGGTCGACTTCATCAATGGGAAGCCGACTTGGGTATCTTGTGGTGTCTAGAATGCAAATTTAAAATTTCATTTTCCCGCTCTTGATAAGGCCGTGAAGAACATGCCTTATAAAATTTTCTTCTGAATATAAAATCAATAAATATTTTCTTTTTCTTTTAAGGATGAAGAACATCCTTCAAATAATTTTTCTTTTACAAATATAATTTATATTTCATCATTACAAGTACAAATAAAACATTATGAAGACCAATCATAGCTACAAAAATTCAATGCTCCCTCTTAGCTAGGGAGGTATTCATAAAGACTATCCAAATGTTCTTTGTATACATGATCTCTCTAAGGAAAGGTACAACTCATTGATAGCATCATCATCATGGTCAACACTCTTGTCCTACATCAGCATCATCATCATCATCAGCAGCAACAAGTATCACAACCCAGGTTAGCACTCCTAGCCAATGGTACTCACTCAACTAATCACCATGATCCAGTGGACGCCTCACCTCATGTTGACTAGTCCAGGGTTGCCATCACCCATGGTCAAACCCTAGGGACACCTATGTCCCAACTCCACAAGCCTCACTCGAGGCCATGATGTCGAAAAGGCACCCCCAATCCACTAAGTGTCTGGGCCTCAAGGACCATTCCTCTCAAGAATGTTTGTCCCTCATGTTATCTCACCAACAGCTCATGAAATTCATCTGCCACTATTGTCCACTCATCAACAGTCTAGTCCATGCTCTTGTTGTCACCAACAATCTGAGCCACCCCCCTGTTGATATCATATCACTACTCTCTCTCACTAATAGAGGGGTTCTCCACAAGTCCATGCTTATCCCTAAAGTATACAAATACCCAATACAGAGGCTTTGTAAGAATATCAGTTGTCCACTGATCAGTGGGAATATACTCGAGCCTCACTGCTCCCTTCTATACCATATCATGAACATAGTGGTACTTGAGATCAATATGCTTCGTCTTATCTTGAAACACTAGATTGTTTGTCAGGTTCACGCAGCTTTGATTGTCACAAAATAGCACAGTCGGTTCCAACATCTGATCGAACAATATAAAGAGTAGCTTATGAAGCCATACTCCCTCACAACATGCTAAACAAGTTGCAATATACCCTGCTTCTACAGTATTGAGTGCGACAGATGTCTACTTCTTTCTTATCCAAGATATCGTAGCAGAGCCCAAACTAAAACATACACCAAATGTACTCTTCCTATCTTTCACACTCCCTACCTAGTTAGAATTTGTATATCCCTGCAGTTGTATCTCACCACTTGAAGCATATCTCAAACAATAGTCAATAGTACCACGTAAATACCTCAATATATTCTTTGTTGCAATCCAAAGTTCATGTCTCAATTCCATGTGCAATGGGCTCAAGGTGTTCACTGCAAAGCAAATGTCTAGCTAGATATTAACCAAATACATCAACGATCTAATCAACTATTGTTACGTGGATGGATCTACCAAGACAGACTCAAAATTCCTCATCTTTCTTAGATTTGTCACCATAGGAGTTGCCATAGACTTGCATTCCATCATTCCAAACTTTTGAAGCATCTTGACAGCATACTTTCCTTGCCTAATAAGGATTTCACCAGGTTTTTAACCGACTTCCAAACCCAAATAGTAATGCATCAAACCAAGATCCTTCATGTCAAACTTAGAGGCCAACTCCCTCTCACTTTGAATAATAAGATGCTTCACACCTGTCAAGAACAAATCATCAACATATAATAGTAGTATCACAAGCTTACCCTTCACAACCTTGATATATAGGTTTGGATCAATAGTACTCATACAAAAACCAAGTCTCAACTTAGAGAAAAGTTTATATCTAGAAGATGATGCATCTCAACTATTTAAACATGTGGATAAATCGGCTTTTCCATCTTTGTCCTGAGGATGAACCACAATAGTTGGTTCGAAACATCAACCAAAAAAAATGATTATGTGATTAATCCGGAAAACAATCTCAAAAATAAGATGAATCACAAAAGCCTAAAATCAAAAAACCAAGTTTCATCAGATATCCATCAATTCTAGAATACCAAGCTCTTAGTGTTTGCTTAAGTCCATACAAGGACTTCTTCAATCTGCACACGTGAGATTCTCTACCATGAACCTCAAAACCTTGAGGTTTCTCTATGTACACATCTTCCTCAATCACACGGTTGACACCTAATCCTTGGGATTAGTTAAATCCATGTAAATATTGTAAATAAGAAAATAAAGAGAATTGGAAGACGAAGAGACATTGGGAGATGAAACCCAATAGTCTCCCTCTCCATGTATATATTCATGTTACATCTTAATGTAAAACACAATTAAGATTCGTGAAGTTACTTCCTGGCCTGACATGGTATCAGAGCCAACCCCCATTTTTAGTATTTTCTGCCCTGTAACTCCTATGAATGACCATTATTCTTTGCCAGTATTCTCTGTCATTATCCTCTGTCCCAACTGAGTGAACGTTGCATGTAAGTTCAAGCCGATATATTTGTGCATTGAAATTATTGTGCGTGACATTTTTTTTAAAAGCATGTACGGTAACCAAGCTCAAATCTTGAAGGGTCGTATTCCTTTGCTGAAAAATGAGTTACGCTTTTTCACCTGTGTTGTTGATTAATTAAACTTTGCTTGCCTTGCGTTGAATCAGTTGATGTCGAGATTATGGTAGGAGGAAAGACGACCACAGTGGAAGTCGAGCTGCTGCGCAGTAGAAGTTGAGGAAAGGCGGCTACAATAGAAGTCGAGTTGTTGTGCACGAATGGTGGTGCTTGGTCGTGTTGACTGGTGAGTGCTTGTTGCATCTAAACTGTACATGTGAAGTTTATATCCAACGTTGAATGTTGCAGTGAATACTAGACTGAATGGTGTTTTTTAAGACCGAATGGTGTTTTTAAGACCAAATGGTGTTGTTTGTTAATGAATTTTTAAAAGGTCGTAGATGGAAAAATAAATTTGTGATCATTTCCTTAAAAAAAAGCCATGCGTTTGGTGTTCTTAAAATGGTATATGAAGTGTGTTGGGTGTTTTTAAAAAAAGATTGGTATTAATGTATGAACTTAAGCTTTTATTAAGTTCATGACATATATATATTTTATGGAGCAATAAGAGTATATGAGGTGGCACATTAATTTATTAGGGAGATGTGACATGTTATATATGCCACATTAAAGCATTATTGTGAAGTTTTCTTTCCATCCATATAATTGAATTGAAAACATCAAGAAAGGTTGTGATTTTGAATCGAAAGAAGATAGTCTTTTTGAGAATGCATTCACTCATCTCCATAGTGGGATTAATTCTCACTGGCAAAGAGAACTACCATGAGTGGTCCAAGAAGATAAAACACACTTTCATTTTCAATGAGTTGTGGAAAGCGTTTGGTGCAAGAGAAGGCGACAATGCACCTAAAAAGCCCACTTTAGATAAGGAGCTTGCCATTTGGGAAAACAAGAATAGCAACGCCTATGCCTTGATTGCAGCATCAGTAAATGAAGAGGTGAGTTGCCATATTTCTCCATTTTCAAATGCTTTAGAAGCCTTAAAGAAGTCGAAGGAATTGTATGACTCACACTCTGAACTTGAAATTGTTCAATTCATGATCAAGTTGTTCAATCTTGAGTTGAAAAATGATGACCCTCTTGCCTTAGCATCAGAAGTAAGATCCATCATGCATGACATAAAATCCATTGGTGTTGAAATAAATATTCCTCACGACAGTTCTTCCGGTAAATCACATTTTAGATTAATGGGTCAACGTGTTTCGAACCACTGAGTATGGTTCATCATTAGGACTATGATGAATGACTAATCAGACAAGTTGATATATACGATAGAGATGTACAATGATCCGAAAATGAACGTTAGAGAAAAAATGATTAAAATGAATGTTAGAGAATTTAGATTAGGTTATTGAGTTTAATAAAATATTGTTAAAAATATTATTTAATGAGAAATTGTTAATATTATCAAATAGGGAAAAACTACTTAATACTTAATTATAAAATATTATTATTTTCTATATTTATTATTAAAAGAAGTAAAATCCAATTGGATGATGATTGAAAAAAGTCAATAGTTATTATAATTACTGTAAAATCAATGAAACATAACATTATCTCAATTAAATAATCTAACTTAAGTAAAGAGAAGTGAATGCAAATACAAATAAGAGAATAAAAAGGAGAGAAAATAACAAATAATTAAAGGATAAAAAAAAAAAAAGAGAAAGGAGGGGGAGAGATAACAAAATAAAAGGGGAAAAGATGAAGGAGAAGGAACAAATCTAAGAAAAAAGAGATGGGATCCAACAATTGCTAATTTTCCACCTGCCATCCCTATTCAACGTATGAGAGTTTTCCTCGATTTCAATAGCCTCCCTAAACTTGTGGTGATGAAAATGATCAATTTTCGCAATGACTTGAACCTCTTCCAAACAAATATGGTGACTTGTCTTCCCACATTATCTTGATTCATTGCAAGCAAAATAAATATATGATGACATTTATTGATGACTACACTAGAATGTGTTGGGTTTATTTATTGAAGAACAAATCTAAAGCTTTTGAAACTTTCAAGATCTTTCATGCATGGATTGAAAATGATGCACAATCTCATATTGGCTCTATTCGCACTGATAATGGAAAAGAATACACTTCAAACGAATTTGAAAACTATCTTCGCTAGCATGGGATCAAACATCAAACAAGTGTGCCTTATAATACCCAACAGAATAGTGGTTGAAAGAATGAACAGGACATCTTAAATACGGTATGTTCCATGATGTTTTTCAAGAATGTTAAACTAATGTTTTGGGCTAATGCAGTTCTATGTGTTGTGTATATAAAGATTAGGTGTCCATCTAATGCTATAAAAAACAACACTCCCTATGAAATGTGGTATGGCCACATTCCTTCGTTGAAGCATCTCAGGGTTTTTGGTTCCACCTGTTATGCCTTGATACTCAAGGAACAAAGAAACAAACTCAATGCAAGGAGTCGCAAGTGTATCTTCTTGGGGTACTCAAACACCTCCAAAGCATATAGTCTCCATGATGAAGTAAATAAGAAGTTTATAATATCTAGAGATGTGATCTTTCTTGAATCTTCCAAGACTGACAATGTTGTTAAGCGACAGCTTGATCGCTTCGATAGACTTGGACATGCAAAGTCTTTTCAAGAGTTTGATAATGAGATTTCACATCTTGAAGGGGGGATTCCTATACTGGATCAATATGTGGAATCTTCTTCTGAAGCACTCTCTCCCCCACATGAAGCTCTAGCCACTTATCCTAATGACACCTTGAGTGATGTGATTGACAAAATTGGGAGACTAGATCTTGATTCAACCCCAACTTAGTCAATTGAGTAGTCTGGGCCATCTCAGAAAGGTCCTCCAAAATGGCTCACAAAGACACTTGAAAGTGTTCATCCTGACAAGGTTAGAAAGACAGGAACAAGAAGCTCAACCAGACAGAATGGAGTTGATGTAGACAAGTCTGATTCACCTATTGATATGGATGTCTCTTATGATTCTGAACTGAATTTGTCTACAGATTTTGAACCAACTTCCTTCAAAGCCGCTTCTCATGATCAATGGAAAGAAGCGATGCATAAAGAATATGATGATTTGATAAAGAATGGCACTTGGAAGCTAGTTGATCCTCCATTGGGAACCAAATCAATAGGTTGCAAGTGGGTCTTCAATAGCAAGTATCAAGTATATGGCTCACTTGACATGCATAAAGCCAGGCCTGTGGCAAAAGATTTTGCACAGAAGGAAGGGGTCAAATGTAAGGAGACTTTTGCCCCCACAGCAAAATGGACTACCATCCAGACACTATTTTCCTTGGTAACACAAAATGGTTGGAAAGTCCATCAAATGGATGTAAAAACTGCTTTCTTGAATGGAGATCTGAAACAAGGATTTGGTGTGAAGGCTCAGGAACACAAAGTATGCAAGCTTGTAAAATCCTTGTATGGCCTCAAGCAAGCACCGCAAGCCTGGTACGAGAAATTGACTGAGCATCTTCTAAAACTTATTGTCAAACATAATGATCTTGATTCTTGATGATGCAACTTTGTTTGTCAAGAAAGTTGACAAAACAATTGTATATCTTGTGGTGTATGTAGATGATCTTTTGATGACAGGGAATAATGAGATCTACATTGCGTCCATAAAGAAAGAACTGAGGAAAGGTTTTAATGACATATTTGGGCTATGTTCACTATTATCTTGGTATTGAAGTACTCAACATCTGAAGTTTATCTTCCTCTCTCAGAAGAAGTACATTGGAGATTTGATGAACAGGTTTGGCATGGGTGAGTGCAATCCTTTGACTACTCTAATGGAACAGAACTTAAAGCTCACATCCACTGGAGGAAAAGAATTTGAGGATGCAACGAAGTATAGACAGCACGTAGGAACTCTCAACTACCTGACTACTACCAGACCAAACATCTCATTTGTTGTTGGAATCCTCTCCAGGTTTATGCAAAAGCCTTATGAGGGTCACTGGTCTGCTGCAAAAAGAGTTATAAAGTACTTGAAGGGAACTCAAGACTTTGGACTCAAGTATACACAGGTGGATGACTTTAGCTTGAATGGATACTCTGATTCGGACTTTGATGGAGATAAAGAAACCGGAGTATCTAATTCAAGTTATGTTATGAGTCTTGGATCAGGAGCTATCTCCTGGAGGTCACGCAAACAATCAGTTCCAACAAATTCCACAACTAAGGCAGACTATGTGGCAGTAGCAAAAGCAACGAAGGAAATTGTGTGGCTCAGGAAAATTCTGGAAGATTTGCAAGAGAAACAAGTACATTCAACTCCTCTTTTGATTAACAACACTTATCCAATAAAGTTGGCCAAGAACCCAAAGTTCCATGATCGAAGCACATCAATACAAAATACCATCTGATTCAACATCATGATGAGGCCAAGACAATCCACCTACATTATTGTTCCACCAATGAGCATATTGCAAACATCTTCACCAAAACGCTTGGAAGAGGAAAGTTTAAAAGATTCAGAATGATGCTTGGACTCACCAACATCCCTTCAGATTAGGGGGGGAATGTTAACACCTAATCTTTGAGATTAGGTGAATCCATGTAAATATTGTAAATAGGAAAAATAAAGAGAATTGGAAGATGAAGAGACATTGGGATATGAAACCCAATAGTCTCCCTCTCCATGTATATATTCATGTTACATCTTAATGCAAAACACAATTGAGATTCGTGGAGTTACCTCCTGGCCTGACACACACAGATGGGGAAGGTGGTCTTTACATCCATCTGATGTAACTTCCTTCCCATAAACAAAGCAAGAGAAACTAGAGATCTAATCATGGTGCCTAGCATCCAATGCAAAGGTTTCATCGTAATCTTCTCCCTCTTTTTGGGAGAACCCTTTGCCACGAATATCGCCTTGTATTTGTCAATGCTCCCATCTGTTGCATAGTTCATATTATATATCCACTTTGAGGTTACCACAGACTTTCCTTCAGGTCTTGGGACAATTTCCAAGACATCATTGTTCATAATAGATTGGTATTCTTCCATCATCGCATCCTTCCAAACTTGTCGGGTGGATGCTTCCTCGAAGTCGGAAGGTTCAAAGTCAATCAACTTAGTCTAACCAGAATACCTCCTAGGTCTCTTAGATTCCTTAAAGGTGCCTCGTGGAGCCACATATCCTGCATCCTGCAAAGTAGATTTGAGCCAAGCTAGTATTTTTCTAGTTTCTGGAACAACCACAGGATCCAACGGTTCACAAGGTCCTTCTGGCATTTTTTCGTGATCTTCAGGATGCCTTGAGGATGTGGGAGGACCTGTAACTTCTTCTTTGAGAGCCACATGCTCCTCTTCATCATTGGTATCCATGTGATCTTCTCTAGATTTCCAATAAGCGACATCTTCATCAAAAGTCGCATCCCTGCTTGCTTAATGCAAAACAAAATTGAGATTCGTGGAGTTACCTCCTAGCCTGACACACACAGTTGGGGAAGGTGGTCTTTTACATCCATCTGATGTAACTTCCTTCCCATAAACAAAGCAAGAGAAACTAGAGATCTAATCATGGTGCCTAGCATCCAGTGCAAAGGTTTCAACGTAATCTTCTCCCTCTTTTCGGGAGAACCCTTTGCCACGAATATCGCCTTATATTTGTCAATGCTCCCATTTGTTGCATAGTTTACCTTATATATCCACTTTGAGGTTACCACGAACTTTCCTTCGGGTCTTGGGACAATTTCCAAGACATCATTGTTCATAATAGATTGGTATTCTTCCATCATCGCATCCTTCCAAACTTGTTGGGTGGAGGCTTCCTCGAAGTCGGAAGGTTCAAAATCAATCAACTTAGTCTAACCAGAATACCTCCTAGGTCTCTTAGATTCCTTAAAGGTGCCTCGTGGAGCCACATATCCTGCATCCTGCAAAGTAGATTTGAGCCAAGCTGGTATTTTTCTAGTTTCTGGAACAACCACAGGATCCAATGGTTCACAAGGTCCTTCTGGCATTTCTTCGTGATCTTCAGGATGCCTTGAGGATGTGGGAGGACCTGTAACTTCTTCTTTGGGAGCCACATGCTCCTCTTCATCATTGGTATCCATGTGATCTTCTCTAGATTTCCAATAAGCGACATCTTCATCAAAAGTCGCATCCCTACTTACTTGAACATGTCGCTACACTGGAACATAGATCCTATGAAGTGAAAACTTCTCGATAAACAGAAATATATGTATAAATATTTTATTAAAAAATGAATTGACAGATGATGATTGTTTACAATGGGGTTCCTGGCTTATATATTGCCATGGGCACCCTTTGGGAAAGGGCATGATCTTATGATCATGCCCTTTCGTCTAATTAAACCTAAAATTAAATAATAAACCTAAAACTAACTAAATTTTTACATAACATTGCCTTCCTCTCGAAAGAATGCTTTGTCCTCAAAGCATACATAACGACAGATGTTGTTGAAAAAATGCTTCATTCTGCCAAGAAGCGTCTTCTTTGGGTAAGTTCTTCCACTTGATCAGATATTCCAAGATGATCAAAGTCCCACACTTTAAAAGGTCTTGGATTAATCTCGCAATTTCCGTTTTTTGGTGCTGTGAATATCGATATGGGTTGATGTTGACGGGGTCTAATCTTGCCTTGACTTCTATTGTATGCTCAATTTCCCTATTAGGCGACATCTTCATAGGTAGGTCTTGAAATACTTTTTCATGCTTCCTAATTAGACCTTGTATCTCTAGTGACTCTTCACTGGTCATATTTGCAGATAAGATTTCTAACTGGTGACATTGTACTACATAAGCGGGCGCTCCTTTTCGACTCATCTCCATCATCTGAGATGATGATACAATTTGATTCTCTGGTGCTTGGAATCCATGTAATTTGTACTTCTAACCTCCCCATTTGAATTTTATAAATTGTACTTAGTGGTTGGCAGCATAAGTACCTAAAGTTCATAACCACTGGATACCTAAGACTACATCTACTCCTAACGGTACTATGAAAAACAGAGACTCTAAACTGAAGTCTTGAATCTGCAATTTAACCTTATGGCATTTCCCCACCTTTTCGATCTTCTTACTGTTAGCTACCATCACTTTCATGTTTGGTAAGGGAAATGAAAAAATATTGAGTCTCTTTACCACGGTTGCATCTAAAAAATTGTGTGTGCTACCAAAGTCGATGAGAACCACTATGTTGTTCTTCTTTATGTGTCATTTTAACTTTAAGGTCTGAGGTTGTGATATACCTGTCATAGCTGATAATGACACTTGCGGAATACTTCCGTCATCTAATTCTAGTGAGAATTTTGGGGTATCTTAAGTTTCTTCTATGTCAGAATCTTCACTTTTTGAATCTTTGGTTACTTCACAATTATATAGGTTCTTTGGTTCTTTTCCTTTAGCACATTTATGCTTGGGGCCCCACTTCTAACCACAGTGTTTGCATTTACCCTCTTTAATCCTTTGCATTTCCACATTAGATTGTTCATCTTCACGACGATGTGGTGGAACATATCTTGTATTATTTGAGTCCACATACTGGGGTAGTCTTCGTCTTGAATATGTTTTTTCCGCTTTTGACCAAAATATTGGTTCAAATTTCTTTTCGGTTGTTTTTGCTTTTCGTCTTGCTACTTCTATTGATGTAATGTCATGCATCTCAAGTTCTGCTTGTAAATGGGTTTTGAGTCCCGAGATGTATGATTGAATTAGACGAGATTTTGATAACCCAGATACTCGTGTTACTAAGGTTTCCCATTCTTGAGTGTATTCGTCCACACTTCCTTTTTGTCGTAGCTTGATGAGTTTTCAAAAGAACTCTTCTTCCCTTACACCTTGGAATCTTTTAAAGAATGCATCCTTAAATTTTCTCCAGCTAATGACGTGTGTTGTTTTTTTCCACCACATATACCAATTATATGCTTCTCCTTCCATTTTCATGGATGCGTGCCTGAGCTTTTCGTCATCGTCATTGATGTCATATATCTCAAAGTATTCTTCTGCTTTATTTATCCATGCAACATTGTTTTTTTCGTTTCCATCGAATTTAGGCATCTCAACTTTTGCCCTTCGCTGGTATGTTGCTAATGGTTGAGCGAAAAAGGGGTGTTGATTGGTAAGGATATCCCAGAGTTGCTTGTTTGTAAGGGTTGCGTTACTCACTTCTTGGTGGGGTGTCGCTGATTTCTTTGGGGATCCAAGTTTTTCATGAGAGTCTATGGACTTTGTTGAATTTGATGAGATGTGTTCTTGATTCTCTTCATTTTCTTTTAGTAGTTGTGCGGGTGTACAATTCGCCTTTCTACACAGAAGTTTTAGCATTGTTAAGGCCTCACTAATTTCTACTTCTGTTTGGACATGTTGATTTTCCATCTTTATTTGTATTCGATTTGTGGTATCGTGAAGATTTTTTATTTTGTCAGCCTGATTTTTGATATCATCAGCCTGCCTCTCAAGCTTGATCTGGAATTCATCTAATCTTTTACTGACCTCATCGTGGTTGCTATTTACCTTATGCTCTATGTCAATCAATTTTCTCTGAAAATCAGCCATTGTCATTGACATTGAGCAAGTATGTGGAGGCGTTTATTTATCTGCCAACGTATCAAAAAAAAAAATTTCTAAACAATTAAATTAATTTAATTATATGACATAAGTTGTTTTTTTAATTAATTAATATATATATATATATATATATATATATATATATATATATATAACTTTTAATTAAATTAACTTTTATATATATAACTTTTAATTAATTAATATAAATTAATGTCACACTGTTTGAACAATGGACACAATTTTTTACGGCGGAAGAACACAATCTTTTTTAACGATGTGTAATAATTTATTTAATACGCAGGGACAGTTCTGAACGTCACAACGATGTGTAATAATTTATTTAATTAATACACAGGGATAGTTCTGAACGTCACGATTGACCGTCCACCTTTCAGCAGATACACCGTTGAGCTAGGTTTAAGGACTGAGTCCGACCGTGGAATGCAATCGCACGGTGTTTAAGGAAAAGCAGAACAGGAGTGTGCAGTGTTGAATGGAAGCGGAGAGAACAGCGAACAACAGTAAGCAGTGGACGAAACCAAGAACACGCACAGGTTGTGGTTGTACGTGCAATGGATAGGTAGCAACAGTCGAAACAGTTAGTAACCACAGGTAATACAATGCAAAACAGGTAATACAGCAGAGGTCTCGTCGGCAGTGGGGATGCGACTAGTGGAATACGGAGACAGAAGTGGGAAAACACGATATAAGGAATCAAAACAGAAGGAAATGGGAGCGCGTGAGATGGTTGAGCAATGAAATGTTGATGTGGAGCGGAGACAACGTGGTGGTGACAACGGAAATAATGGAGGGTGTTTAATTGCAGTGGAACAAGTATGGATACGTTTGTACGATCAGCAACAGCAGCATAGTGGTGGCTTTGATACCAATGAAGTGAAAACTTCTCGATAAACAGAAATATATGTATAAATATTTTATTAAAAAATGAATTGGCAGATGATGATTGTTTACAATGGGGTTCCTGGCTTATATACCCCCATGGGCACCCTTTGGGAAAGGGCATGATCTTATGATCGTGCCCTTTCGTCTAATTAAACCTAAAATTAAATAATAAACCTAAAACTAACTAAATTTTTACATAACAACCTTGAGGATGTGGGAGGACCTGTAACTTCTTCTTTGGGAGCCACATGCTCCTCTTCATCATTGGTATCCATGTGATCTTCTCTAAATTTCCAATAAGCGACATCTTCATCAAAAGTCACATCCCTGCTTACTTAAACATGTCGTTGCACTGGAACATAGATCCTATAGGCTTTTGATGACTCACTATACCCAACCAATATCCCCTTATTCCCGAATGGCTCTCACTTATTTCTCTTATCCTTGGGTACATGTATGAACACTGGAAAACCAAAGATTCTTAAATGTTCAACCTGTGGCTTTCGACCAGTGAACCTTCTACAAGAGTCTTATCTTCTAGAATTAGATAAGGACTTCTATTTAGAATGTACACTAATGTCCTGGCTGCTTCTCCCCATAAGAACATTGACACATCTTGATCATGTATCATTGTCTTCACAGATTCTTCAATAGATTTGTTCTTTCTTTTAGCCACTCCATCCTGTTGAGGATTATAGGGAACTATCAACTCCCTCTTAATCCCAACTTCCTTACAGAAGGAAATGTGTTCCTTGGAGGGGTATTCTCCTCCATTATCTGATCTTAAAGTCTGGATCTTCTTCCTTGTCAAGTTCTCCACTTCAGCTTTGAATTCCTGGAATTTTTTGAAGGCTCCATCTTTTGACATCATAAGATAGATCCGCGTCTTGTAAAAGAAGTCATCGATAAAGGATAAATAGTAGAGAGCACCTCCAAGAGTTTTCAACAACATGGGACCACACACATCAAAGGACTAGATCCAAAATCTCTTTGGACCTATGTTCACTGCTTGGAAAGGGTTTCTTGGAGTTCTTTCCAAGAGCGCATCCTTTACACACAACTTCACGATCTATTTGAAAATCAGGTAAACCTGAAAACAATCTGCTTCAAAGCTAGCAAGGCTCTATAATGAAGGTTGGCATATCTTCTATGCCATAGCTCACATGGATTGAGATCATTATGTGTTAAAGCTTTGGAAGGTTGCCCAGGAGTTTATACAACCTTCCTTCACGAATCTCAATAACCCTAACAAAATTTATACTAGAGCCCTTGGCCCACACAAGGACTTTCCCATCAATTAAGGCTACTTTATGTCCTCTATCTTCTAAATATGAAATTGAAACCAAATGCTTTTTCAAACCTGGAACATAGAGTATGTTGCTCAAGTGAACAATTTCACCTGTGTCCAAATCAAAGGATGTTGTCCCAATTCCTTTGACTGTATAGTTGTTATTGTCTCCGAGTTCCACCTTTTGAGTCAATCTTTTTTCCATCAAACTTGTAAGATGATCACAATCCCCTGTCATTTGTATTGAAGCTCCATTGTCGATCAGCCATATGTTGTTGTCTACAAGAGATCCTGCAACTACGGAATAGTAGAATTGGTCTTTATCTCCTTCAATTTTGGGTCACTTGGAATGTTCATTCAATTATGCCGTGGTAGCATGTTGCTTCCCTCCTTTCTTCCTGTCATTGGATCTTTCAAGACATTGGCTTTGAAGTGACCAAATTTATTGTAATGGAAACATTGAATCTGTGACATATCTTTCTTCCTTTGAGGATTAGGTCTTCTATCAAAATTCCTCTTTTTCTTCTGAAAACCAAACTTCTTTCTTCCTCCAACTTTCTTGGAATGCGTTGCATATGCCTAGGAATCTTCTTCTTCCTTTGAATTTCTTCCTCTAGACAAAATACTTGATTCATCCTGCCAACAAGCTACCCATAATTCTTCCAAACTTGGAGCTTTTCTTTCGGTTGCTTATACCTGATTTAAACAAATCCCATGACTTTGTGCTAAGATCACAAGTTCTTTCTCAGACACAATTCCATCAATATCTTGTAGTTGATCTCTCAATTGAAAGATCCTCACGAAGTATGAAGCCACTATATCGTTCTTTGTCATTTTGATATCACGAAGTTCATTTCTCAAACTCATGACTTGGCCAATATTATTGATGGTATACAAATCGGTTAGAGCATCATACATCTTCTTTGAAGTATCAAGCTTTGAGAGGTACGGAATTAGATGATCCTTGATGGAGTCCACAATGATGCTCATGGCAATGATGTCATATTTCTTGTACTTCCTCTTTCTAGCATCATTTGTAGGTTCAATCACTTTGCCTTGAAAATTTCCAAAACATCTTCCCTCGAGAGATGTAGGTCGATTCTTGTCTTCCAAGCTCTAAGGTTAGCAGCCCCTTCTCACTTGTTCTCTAATTTCATAGAAGTCGTGGATACAACTTGATTGTAGATCTAAGGTTTCTTTAAAGTGATCTCAAGGTAAGTCTTCTTCAAAAATTATCTCTATGCTCTTTCCTTCACCAAAGCTCTGATGTCATGTTGATTTTTCTAGTGCAAATTATACTAGCACTTATTTTCAAAACTTGATAGTCACTTGCAATGATGTAGATAATTTTTTGCACTTTTAATGTATCATTAAGCAATTACACATTCAAAAATTCAACAATAGAGACAACAGAGCAATAGAGATCACGTTGCACAAAGAGAGAGCAAGATTTTACCCTAGGAAAACCCACTAGGGGTAAAAACCCAGCCAACCTTTTCCTTAGAGAATCAATGCAACAAGAGATGCATCAAAGTTAAACTAACGTGCAAGATGACAACTACAACATGCCTCAAGATGCCAAGTCAAACTTCACCAAATCACTTCAAGGAGCTTCTCCATAATCTCATTCTAGGTCTGCACTAGGGCCGAATTTCGGCATTTCATTTATCTCTCAGAATCTTGGACCTGTGACTAGACTTTACCACAAAAACTTTAGACCTTCAATCACACGTGCGACAGACAGAATCAGAAGATCACACATGCGAGGAGACTTCTTCTTGAACTTGGCTCCATCTTCTTCTTCAACTCAACCTTCTTCTTCTTCATCCTCCTTCGCTATCCCAGATTAGAAATACACTTGATTAGTGAGACATGTGAATTTCCTTTGAGTGGAGATCAAATGGTATCTATATATACATGCTGGAAGGGGTTGAATAGGTTTATTTTGGGGAGGGCCAAATTCATCACTAGGAGGTTGACTTGGGCATCTTGTGGTGTCTAGAATGCAAATTTAAATTTTCATTTTCTCGCTCTTGATAAGGTCATGAACAACATGCCTTGTAAAATAGAAATGAATATTAAAGTCAATAAATATTTTCTTTTTCTTGCAAGCATGAAGAACATGCTTCAAATAATTTTTCTTTTACAAATATAATTTATATTTCATCATTACAAGTACAAATGAAACATTATGAAGATCGACCATTGCTACAAAAATTCAACAAATGCCTTGTGTACTTGTCATGAAAGCGGGGATCATTGGTTGAGTCAAATAATGAATCATAAAATTTGTGCCTTTTGCCCTCTTTCACCTTGGCGATCATCATTGTCTCCTAAATAAGTGTTGTCACTCTTGGGTTGATGAGTTGTACTACTAGGGAGCTTTGAAAGGTGTAATGTATCCATATCCCAATCCATACTTAACATTCTCCACCTTTCCAAATTTCCATCGTACCATTTAAGGTTGGTTGTCATATGTCACAAAAAGGTTCATGCTTCATAGTCCCAAAAGGAGTATAAGCTTGAGGTTGATGCAACGAAATAGAAAAAAGGATAGAGGAAGATCTGAAGGTCAAAATGCAAAACAAAATAAAGAGATATAAAAGAAAAGTCAAAATTCAAAGCAAAGCTTAAGCAATGCCCCCTCACACTGAGACAATTATTGCAAAACCTTATAATGAAAACACACATAAAAAGGACTAAATGAAATTATCTCAAGTCCCGTGGAATGAAACACATATACAAAAAGGGGGAATCAATGAAATGAAATAAAATAAAAACAAAGGAACAAAGAAAAGGAAAGTAAAGTGGTAGCAACAAATAGTGCCAAAAAAAGGGTATCTCAATGCATAAACGCTTCCTCAACAAATCAATTCATGTGGATAAATATTTTAAATAACGTCACATGACTATCCAATACAATTCATGAAATTGCCTCCCCAAAAGCATACCATTTATCACTACATCTACACCTTGATGGAATTTCATGGGCACTACTTCGCTTCTTGGGTATTGAAACATGTAATAGAGGTTAATGATGACCCCACCATACCTAAACTTGTGTACATGCCTCTAGATTCATGACTACATTTGGTTCCACTTGAAACGCACTATAGACAATGTACTTTGCATAGATATGGCTTGGATTGAGAATTCATCCCTTAGAGGATGTTGAGGAAGCTACCATTGTGATTGATGAGATCATTCCACTTCTTGAAGATCGTTTGGGCTTCTTTGAGGATGTTACAGCATTGTAGAGATGACCTAGATCTTATTGGTGGCCACATGGCACCTTTTGGAGATGATCTTTCACTTTGACGATGAAACGTTGCACCCTTTGGAGGGAATGTTTCACCTTGGAGCCCATACACATGCCTTTTGACAATTTGGGTGAGTCATCAACTCTTAGGAGTCCATGCGTGCCACAGTTCTGATTTTGAGCACACATTTATGAGGGACATTTTGGCATTCGAGCATTTTTACTTCATTTTAGGGACAACTTTAGGGGTCTTTTGACCCATCCACTCCCGTATCATAGATATTTTATGTATTTTGACCTTATTTATAGAGTTTGTGAAGAGAGAGAAAAAATTTATATTGTCTCAAGGTTATGCTAGGAAAATATTATTATTATAATGAGTAGGGCACTAGATCTCACATATAAATAAGTGAAACACTTCTCATTTGGACTCAATGCGAGAACATGTGGAGAACACTACTTGTCTACTATGACTTCCATATTTCTGCTATGGATGGATGGAAAATATTATTATTTTAATGAGTAGGGTACTAGATCTCTTATATAAATAAATAAGAAAAACACTTCCCATTTGGATTCAATGCAAGAACATGTGGAGAACACTGGTCTCCTATGACTTCCATATTTCCACTATGGATGGATGGAAAATATTATTATTATAATGAATAGGGTACTAGATCTCTCATATAAATAAGTGAAACAATTCTCATTTGGAATCAATACAAGAACATGTGGAGAACACCACTTGTCTACTATAACATCCACACTTCTGCAATGGATGGATAACTAGACTAACTTCTTAAGGATGATGTCTTATGGATGCTTTGCAAATTCCATGGATGTTCTCGGCAAGGGTTTTGTGGATGAGTTGATTTCATGAGTAAGTGGACTCACTAAATCTTTATGGATGTTGTTTACGAGTGGCTGAGTGTAGTTGTACTTCCGTGGTGGTGATGGTGCACTCTCTTTATATTTTTATTAAACAAATCCCTCGCCAAAGCTCTTGGAAGATTACTAGTGCAGTATCTTCCCTTGAACTATCTTGAAGCTTGTAAGGCACTAGGTGGATTTGTTGGCATTTGTAATGTACAACTCCTAACTATCACAAATAAATTAACAGACACTAGATTTTTCTCATCTGTTCAATCAAAAATTCAAAATTAAAAATTTTATCTTTGTTTTAGGGTAACTCTAGGATTTGTTTAGCTTACATTTGATTTTCTGCCATCAAAAACTCTAGACATCTAGGATTTTCTTGCATATTTTGACCTAAAATCCTAGGGTTTTCTTGCATGTATTTTGGACCTAAAATCATTTTATTTGGAAAATCAACCTAGCTGGTTTATATTACAGCAATTTTAGGGCTGCATGTCTTGGTTTGGCTCTTATATGCTCATGAATTTTCAGAATTAGTAAGTTGCTTAATCCCTAGTTGTACTCCTTGTTTTAGCCTTAATTTCAACTTATTTATAACGCCTTGAAAGGGGTAAAGTGTACTTTTGTTGTCACTTGTTTACTGCTGTAATTTTTATCTTCTATACAAGACATAACAGCTACTAGTAATTTTAAGATTTGCATTGTTTGAAGATAATGTTGTATTAGATAATAACTTGATAAACCCCCTAAATCAAGCATAAAACAAATAAAATCCAATCTGGAATTTACTTTGAGTAACCACCTAATCCATAACTTGCGTACTACATCTAATTGGTGGTAAATTTGTTAGCTACATGGGAGACCTTAGACTTGATTGTGTCATGCCTCAGGAACCCTAGCCACTACCAGGGATGCCTACCTTGTGTTGGACTCGTCCTTCACAAAAATGACAAAAGTTGTAGTCTAGGGGACTCTGGCAACACTTCTAATGTGGCACTAATCTTTGTCTAGGAAGTTTGAGAAGTTGTGGGCAGTACAAACAGGACCATCTCTGACTCATAAAATCTCATTATAGCAATCAAAATGATCTTTAGCATACTATGTCAAATAAAACTTTGGTATAAAGCCTCTCCCAGAACATAGTTGAACACCCCTTCTGAATGTCCTCAGGTAACAAGCATTCTTGATAATAGCACATACAGTGAAGATGGGACAATGGTCCAATACTTCAGGCAGAATCTTGCTTATCTCTCTAGCCCATCTGATAGCCCATGTGAAATATTGTAGTATCTCTGGGCAAAGGTGTCTCCAGTCATAATGGCCTTGTAGTTGTTAGGATCTAACTCTAAAGTAACTGAACTTGAAAATGGGTTGATCATGTCATGGAAACATAACAAATGAAAACTTTGAACAAACAACATGATTAAACAAATTAGAAATGTCAAAGTCCAGAAAGTGAATAGCATGTTTGGCAAGCTTTGCCTTGAGGTTTTCCTTGTCAACAACCCTGCTAGTGCTCATGATCCTGAAGGCTCTCCTAATATCCATATGAAAGAATATATGACAAGATGGGGTGACATTGGTGATGCAGACGACAACACCTATGAAAGTCACAGCGAGATATAGTATGTGAGACCATGGAATGATGATATATGTCATGTCTGAATGGAGGCTTTTGTGGGTAGAGCCATTCAGAGATCTGTCTTACAAATCATCAGGATGATTAGATATATGTCATGTCGTAGAGCAATGTACACAGGGAAAAGTGTGAGCATAAATGATGCAGGGCTTCAGGAAGCTCATGTCTCTTTGTGGCAAGGAATTCAAGCTTATTACAACAAAAGAGACACTAGTAATCTCTCTGAAGGTGAACAACAAAGGAGGGATCATGAGAAAGAGCAAACAGAGATGTCTATGAAGGAGCTTGCAGTCATTGTCAACCAGCAGTTCATGGCACAGAGACTAGAGGAAGGGGCATATGAGGTGCTAGATTAGAACATGAATGAAGTTTTGAATTATGAAATCAATGGTTAGGTGAAGGCAGCAAAAACAGAGATAAAACATATAATTTGGAATAGATGATCCTACTTAGTTCAATAAAAACAAAACAAACGGTGAACACTCCACATGGGGTTACATTAAAAAATTGTACAAAAATATCATACATGTCAAGACACCATAATTCAGCATGATGATAGAAACCAAATGGGCACAAAATAGTCAACAATTAGTGATAAACAAATGAACAGCTCCTTAAACTTGCCTATTTGAAGAGATGGTTCTCATGGTTGGAACCCTACGGGAAGAAAGCACCAAATTCCCTGTGCTCTTCAACTGCAGGCAGTTGCAACACAGCATGCCAGGAGGGAACAGACCAAGACCAAGACCAAGACGAGCCATAGGGTCCCTGGTGGGAAGTGAAATGGTAGAGCTTTGTGGACGCAAGGCAAAGCAATGGATAATTGCATGGAGACTGTTTGTCATAGGATGACATCTGTCCATAATACTTGTCTGTGGGTTTCATGTACTTCATTGTACAGGGCTTCTTTAGAGATAGTATGAAGATAATAAGGTGGTCTTATGGATAGCACAATGTATAAGTGGGACCAGGGCCTTTTCCAGCCAGGCTTCTGTAATCCCCAAGGCTCTTGTTGTTGAGGCAATCATGGGTGGCATAACATGTGCCAAATGTGGTGACATATAAAGTTCTTGGGTTTATTGGTTCATGCAGTCTGAAAGGAGCCAATTTTATTTTGTTTCGTTCAACTCTCCATGACTTGGAAGTTAGTAGTTCTCCAAATGTTCTGATATGAAAGTTCTATTTCTGTGTTTCTAAATATTCAGAGATAACTGATGCAAGGAAAACTAATCACATGTAGACCTCATGCATTCCTCATGCGTTTTTCCTCAAGTACTGACCTGGTTGAGGGCTTGCCTACAGTAATGTTAAAATTTGGGTACCAGAGGACAAGTGGTTCCCTATGGCTTTGATCTTTGGCCTAGGGAAAAGTGTCCAAATTTATTTTTTACTTTTCTCCTAAAGTGACTTTATAATTGGTAAACTCAATTTTATTTAAAAGTGACTTTATAAGTGGTAAAGTTACATTCTAATTTAAAGGTGACTTTATTAAAGTCAATGAAGAATTAGAAACTGAAAAAGTGACTATGGAAATAAAAGGCTAAGTGGGTCTTTATTTAAGTGGATGAGTTAAAAAATAGAAAGTGAGAATTAAATGCACATTTATTCTCATCCCTAGATCTAAATGAATCTCAGCCATTAGATCTTAGGGTAACCCAAAAGGTCATTTAGAAAATAAAAGGAGAAGAGAAGAGGAAAAGATCAATTCATTCATTCATGAGCATTTGAGAGAAGGAGAAGAGAGAGCAAGGGGAAAATTTCTGAGCATTGAGGAAGTGAAGGAGAGCAGCAAGAAGAGATTTCAGCAAATCTGGGCAGCAGCATTTATTGGCACGCATCCCAAGGATAAACCATACAACAAGAGAAAGGCCCAGAAATCGAGGAAGAGGGACAGCAAGTTCTAGGCACGTTTTTCGAGATTAGTCATGCAGCATTTAATGCTGTTTTATTGCTGTAAAATTTTCTGTTTTGGCTGTTTGCTGATTGGCACGATTTTCGAAGTGGAGTTCAATCAAGGAAATCGAGATAAGTTGTAATTTGTGGTTGCTAGAATTTTTGCTATGTATTTCAGTTTCTCTGTAAAAACATTTTCCGAAATAGAGAAGAGCTCTCAAACTGGTTTCCCTAAGAGTTGTAGGGGGTTTTTCTAGGGTCACATTGACCAAAAATTACTGTGTTATTTTCTGTGTGTGGTTGTCATAATTTTGCAGTGTTTTATTTCTGCAATTTCAGCAGTTGTGAAATCTCTAAATTTGTCTTTTCAGAAAATTATTGTCATTTCCAGATTTTAGAATTTTTATCATGCTTGGATTTAAAACTAAATGCATGGAGTGATAAGGAAAACTGATAACTAGAGTGGGGGTTGAAATTTCTTCAAGTAACTGCTAATGGTGATCTAGCACACCCTAGCTAGAAAAGTCAAAATTGTATCAGATCAGTCAATCTTGACAAGTTTGATTTTTTGCCTGGTTCGGTGTGTGATGCAGGTCACTTGGGCCTTCCTTTTATAGAACACCATCTTTATTGTAAAATAGCTCGAATTTTTCGGATTCATAGTTAATACAAAAAATAAAAAATAAAGAAAAATAACAAATGATAAACCAATACAAAGGTACTAAGTTTTATAAACAAAGGTTTTCCAGATATTTCAAGAAAAGACGCCACTTTTGCCATTCATGCCTGAAATGTTCAAGGAATATAGGTGAATTTTTTGCAACCTTAACCAGCTCTGACCCCACCTATCAATCACCATAAACCAAGGGTTTCCATTCGATACACTTTGATTTCAGGTCAGACATGACATACTTCCATTTTATGTCGAGTTAGTGAGCCTGCAACCAAAAGGCTTATGCACTATATCAACTGGGGAAAATATCTTACACTTAAAATGTCAGGATGCAAGTTCAGATGAATTGTACACCATAGATGGAAACCTAAAAACATCTTACAACATTTACATAACGTTTGGAGTTATCCAAAATAGCACAATATATACTGAATCCATCAAATATAGATAGCGAGCAAAGGTTCCAAATTACAAAATGGTACTGAGTTGCACAATAACTCTTAGGAAATAGGATAAATCTCCCAATAACCCCAAAAGGTAACAAGTTACAATATTAAATAATCATATAAATCCTGTGTGAATGAGAATAATATTGTAAAATGTCCCATTTATTCTAATTTCTCAGTCATTCCTAATTTAGGCCAATCCTAGCCAAAAATACTATATTACTTATACAAGTGGATCCCTTGTATTGTCCAGGAGATCACATTAACTGCGAGGACCTCATTGACAAAAGCTTAGCCACATGATTGGACTCCATTTAAAACCCAAAAATATTGCAATAACCCAAACATAGTTTCTAATATAAATAGAGTTGAACCATGTTATCCACTCTGTTCAGCAGCGTATAATCTAGTTTTTAATAAAAGATGCTAAGTTCCTGATTTCAACACGACGAAAAATAACCCAAGAGATGTGTTTTAGTTTAACAAGGGCAAACAGCCCTGACAGCAGCAACCGGTGCTACCTCCCAAAATCTGGCATAGGGTATAATACTATAAACTGACATTCAGATGTTCCTGATTTCAACACGACGAAAAATAACCCGAGAGATGTGTTTTAGTTTAACAGGGGCAAACAGCCCTGACAGCATCAACCGGTGCTACCTCCCAAAATCTGGCATAGGGTATAATACTATAAACTGACATTCAGATTTGCTTTACCACTAGGAAATTGACAACACTTTCAGGCCAGAGCTACCTTAAAAGTAAACAAGGCAGATTACTGACAATCGGCAGACATTACATGCCCAACAGCAGCCTTGACAATTTTGATTCTAAATTCACAACAATGTTTGGAATCATCACTAAGTTGAAAGCAAATATAAACAGGAAAATATATCCATCCAAATATATAGAATCAGAGATTCGCGTCTCCATACCAAGTACAACCATAACAAGTGTCTTCAAACTAAAAACTGAAACATAATAATCCCCAAACAAACCAAGAATTTTTAACATTTCAAACAAGAGTTTTGTAAAGTAGGTCATTCTCTTATTGCATTATATGCAGAAAACCAAATGTACCTGGAGCCTATCACCAATACTAAATAGTGACTACAACTGCAATGGTAAGAGAAGATAAAAAATGAATGATACCAAATCCAATACAATAATAACCCAAAGTGTTTCTTTTGTCAGACCAAACAAGGGAGGTTACTAACCATGAATAAAGTCCACAGCTTGACAAATATCATCAAACGAAGGAGCAAAAAGATAATCTCTAGTTGGGATGACCAGGTGCTTGATGCCTTCATCCTAAAACAACAAAATGTAAAATATAACATAAGAAACATGCTAAGTAACAATTACATGGAATGCAACAAACCAGATTCAAAGGAGAATATCTTCCTTGTAAACGAGTATGACAGAGATTGTAAATGACTAGGATATTTTGAAATTTTGAACCTATTGAGAAACTGAAACAACTTCACGTTTTTTCGCAACAGAGCCATGAATGTGGCTTCTATGGACGGAGATGACACATCAATCAAATCATGCTAATTATGTGCTTGAAGAAAGAAAAGGGTAGA
Organism: Pinus taeda; assembly: GCA_000404065.3. NCBI lineage: Eukaryota > Viridiplantae > Streptophyta > Pinopsida > Pinales > Pinaceae > Pinus > Pinus taeda. Next base: position 79,381 of record APFE031520061.1, on the reverse strand, counting down.
GATATAATGGCAGTTCACTCTCACAAAGAGGTAAATATTTTTTCCTCGGGAAACCCTTGTGGGATCAACAAAGAGGTAAATATTATTACGAGAGTAATTGGGTTACAAATGTCTACTTGTCGAATGTTAATAAACAAAGGAAATTTTTTGTCTGACAACAATCATGAACATGCAACCAACATCCAGAGAAGGTTACGATTAATGAAGGCCTTAAATGCAAGAAAAAACTATAACCAAATAAACAAACCTAACAATAGAGATACTTGTCGAATACAATGTCACATGGGGTGCATTTGACAGAGCAAAGATAGATATATTTCACTTGCAATGAGTTGTCTGATTTTGTGGTTGCCATCTATGTATGTCCATAATAATACAAGCTCTATTACCAACTGGGATTTTGTTCCACGTTAGCACTCTCCTCCTCCAATTTCCATATCCTCAATATTTCCTATTGAAAGGACGATGATTGAAACATAAAATATCAAAAATATAACTTCATTTTAAATATCAATGTAAAATTACAAAGGCCTTGTATAAAATTCATAAATCGTTAGTGTTTAAGTTTGATAATGTACTTTGCAACCTGACTGTTTAAAATCCTCCATTCATTGTAAAAGCTTGATGTACTTTGAAACCCTAGACTGTTTAAAACCCTGCATTTATTGTAGTTAGTAAAGTGGGTTGTAGTTAGTTTTAGTAAATGAGATAATAATTGTCTTTGGCCAGTGGAAATAATGAGTTTCCCACATACAACTAAATGTCAATTTTCAAACCATGCTAAACAGATTATGCACTTGGAAAGAATGACCTAAACACAAGGTAGCTGAAAACTTGAAAGCTTCAATCAAAACAGTAGAGCTAAGGTACAAACCAGTGTTTTAAAAAATGGTCAAGCCGACTCCGACTCGGCCGAGCCAATGCCTGGCCAGGTTGGCTCAGTGGCCAAAACGGAACCATTAGTCGGGTTGTTACCGAGCCAGTCATCGACTCGGTCGGCTCAGTAACAACTCGGTTGGCTAGGTAACAACTTAGTCGGCTCGGTAACAACCCGGTCGGCTCGGTAACAACCCGGTCGTCTCGACTCTTTTAAAAAGATCCTAAAGCACATTTGTCAAAAGTTGGTCCGCCTCCTACATATCAATGATTGGGTTGTTGTTTATTGAATATTTATAGCCCTAGAGTAATCTATCACTATGAGAAAGTTTTGAAAATTACAAGGCCGAAGTATGGTTATCCTAGTGACATGAATTAGAAAACTGAAACAATGCATTGAGCCATACAATGTTTTTAAAAAGGAAAACGTTTTGGCAATGGACTAATAGACACATATTTACCTGTGATTGTTCCGGAGCTTGACCAGAATTAAGTCAAGGGTTTTGAGACTTCATTAGGGGCAGATTTCTTGAAATCATCTCCAAAAGTCTAGGTAGAAGCATGAGACTGGTTGTCCTGTAGCAAAGGCACAAATTTAAAGACATCTATTGATCAGTTCATCGGCTTATCATTTAGGAAGCTATGATTGGTTGCAGAGAAATGGTATTATTGTTGTAGTCTAGTGATTGTCCTTGGGCTGAGGCAGAAAAGAATATTGGCATTGGTGGCTAAGTATGAACTTTGTATTGGATAGTGCACCGGGTGCCATTTTGATATAATGTATATATTCAGGAGCCTACTTTGATCATATGTTGTCTTCTCTCTATATTCTAAAGCATTGTGTTCTTGCAACATGACGGAAAATCTTTAAAATTATGTTTTTTATAATAAAAAATAAATATTTAATGTATTTTCTACAACGACCGAGTCATTGAAATCAAACCGGCCGAGTCGATACCAAGTCGGAGTTGGAGTTGACCCTCAGCCGTTTCCGAACCAAAGTCGAAGTTTTAAAACATTGGTACAAACACATTCTGCTGAAAATTTAAAACAGCAAATACAAAGGTCTAAACTCTCAATCACATCTATCTTCTATTGAATAATGAAAGAAGCAATATATTGTATAGCTCAAATCAAAAACTTGCTAGCCAAAACAGTGGTGCTAGAATATGAAAAGGAGGAAAAGTACAAAGAATCTGGACACATGCAAAAGCATACCTAGTTTGATCGTGACAAACCCTAGCCCTAATATAATCACCTAGTGCACCTCACTTGTATGGATAACAGTTTCAATTAAGTGCAGCTCACCTAGAAGATGAACTAGAGAATGCAAGCATTCATTCATTTCTTGAGATCTGTGACCTCTAACTAAACTAGAAACTTTCATGCATGAGCACTCAAGATCTAGCAATCTGCACCCTCCCACTAACCATAGATCATGCATGCTAAGACTAACAAAAGCAAAGCTATGATAATAGAAAATCTCTATCTAAAACCGGAATTGCTCAATCTAAAACATCTAAAGTTCTAAACTATAATTAATAGAAGGTGGCAGCATATGCATGCACACTCTACCAAACAGTGATCCATATCACTGTCTCCTAAATGATCAATCAACCTGTTCAACACTACCATAAAAAAAGGTTGAAGGTGTCATCTTCATTGCACCTTCACTAGGAGAATCACTAGTTGAACAAAAGGTAGAAATTCTAACATTACCTCTTTGCGATGAAATTGCTCTCCACCAAACCCACAGTCTCCCTAAGCATCTCAAACTTCCCCTCTCCCAGTGGCTTAGTCAAAATGCCTACAACCTATGAATATGAAGGAACATACTCTAAGATCATTCCAGCCTTCTAAACTCCATCCTTGACGAAATGACGTTAAATGTATATGTGCTCGAAGCAATAGTTAAACACTAGATTCCTAGATTCTGATAACACTAGGATTGTCATAGTGTACCACAATAGGCTCCAACCTCTAATCAGTGAACACTGCAATCATCTTGCAAAACAAAATAGGTTCACAACTACCAAAGTTAACTGTGATGTATTATGCCTATATCAAACTAAGTGCCAACATTACCTACTCCCTATCGAACTAAGACCTCACACATGAACTCAAATTGAAGCAAAATCTTGAAGTACTCTTCATACCACCTACATCCCTAGCTTAGTCGAAATCCACAAAACCCTGCGATACGAATTTGACATCTCCAAAATAGCTCTAACCATAAGGTATCATGCCCTTCAAGTATCAAATCACATGCTTTGCAACAACCCAATGAATCCACCATCACTCAACTATTACAAAACTTGAACACAGTAGAAAACCAAGATAACTCAAAAGAATTCTCTGTATTGCAAATATAAATGAGAAAGCAAAAGCTTTCTTATATAGGGCTATAATAAAATAGAGTTAATCCACATTATGAGCGTGGGATAAACCGATAAAATTAAATAATACAAAATCATAAACTAACCTGAAGTTGAGTTGCCTTTACTAATGAATAAGTCTAATATCTAGTTGACCATTATAAACTGACATTTATCCTAGAATTTTACATATTTTTCAGGAGCCAAAGCCTTAGTGAGAATGTCCACAATTCGATCCTCTATAGGACAATATCGCAGCTCAATAGACCCATTTTCTACAAGTTGTTAGATGAAGTGGCTACGTATCTCAACATGTTTGGTACACTCATGGAAGACTGGATTCTTGGCAAGTTTCATCACCCATTGGTTGTCACATAACAGGGGTGTCAACGCCATTTGGTGCATCTGCATATCTGAAAGCATCCTCTTAAGCCAAACTACCTCACATTCTCCTTTCACTGCTCCTCGATATTCTACTTGTATTGATGAAAGGGCTATTGTATGCTACTTCTTGTTGGTCCATGTGATTGGACCTGTGCCAAGGCTAAAAACATATACAAAAGTAGATTTTTTGTCATCAATAGAACCTACCCAATCAGAATCTATATACCTGCAGAAACTAGGGTCTTTGCCTCTGTTGTACAGAATACCAAAGTCAAGTGTCCCTTTCACATAATTCAAAACTCTTTTTGCTTAGAGATGTGTCTTCTAGATCCATCACATAAACCATCTTAGATCCATCTAACACCGGATCTATCATGCACCGAGAGGGATCAAATCCCTTAAGGTGCAAACCTTCTTTTCGGATCTATAGAACTTGAGGAAAAGTCATGAGAGATCCAGTGTTAAATGGATCTAAGCTGGTTCCAATTGAGGGAAACAATGTGACATAATTAGATTATCATTATTATGTATATGTTTGAGATTAACTTCAAAATTCACATTATGTCTTCTTTGCTTGGCATGACCATATCATTATCTTCTTTAATTTACTTTATGTTCCTTGCCTTGAAATGTAGATTAGAAATCAACATCTACACTGAACTCAATGCATCTAGTGCAAGAAATCAAATAGGATTAGAAAACGTCATCTACACTAAAATCAATGCATCTAGTGCAAGCAATAAAATCAGATTAGATATCATCATCTACATTGAAATCAATGCATCTAGTGCAAGAAATCTTCTTCCCTCTCTCCCCCCCTCCATCTATATCTATATCTCCCTCTATCTCTCCTTTGTCTCTCTATCTCACCCCCACAAACACACACACACACACACTCTCAATAATACATATCTATCTCTCTCTTCTTCCCTCTATTCACCTCCCATCTATATCTCTATCTCCCTTTGTCTTTCATTTGTCTCTCTTTATCACCCCCAAAACATACACACTCTTTCTCCATATCTATCTCTCTCCCTCCCTCTTCATCTCCCTCTCCCTCTCTCTCTCCACCTTTGTCTCTCTATGTCTTTCTTCTTACCTCCCTCTCTCTCCCCTCCCTCTCTCCTCTCTCTCACATCCTCGCTCTATTCTTTCCTCTCTCCCCATTTTCCTCCCCCCTCTCTCTCTCTCTCTCTCTCTCTCTCCAACTCAGACATTATCTCCCTCCCTCTCTCCTTCCATGCCCCCTTTCCATCTCTCCTTCTTTGCCTTTCTATCTCACCCCAAAACATACACACTCTCTCCATGTCTCCCTTGTCACCACCTCTCTCTCTCTCTCCACTTTTCTTTCTCTATGTATTTCTTCTTCACTCCCTCTCACCCCCTCGAACTCCACCTCTCTGTCCCTTCCTCTCAAGCCCTCTCTTTGGTCCTTCCCCTCTCCCTTTCTCTCCTACCTCTTTCTCTCTCCCCCCATCTCTCTCTCTCTCTCTCTCTCTACCCTACAACCTTGTCACTATCTCCCTCCTCCTCTCCTCTCTCTCCTCGTCTCTGCCCCCTCCATCTTTGTGTCTCCATCTCCCTCTCTCTCCCTCTCTCTCCCTCTCTCACTCCTCTCTTTCTCTCTCTTCATTCCCCCTCTCCTTCATTTTATCTCCATCTCTCCCTTGTCACTCCCTTTTATCTCTCCATCTCTATCACTCTATGTCTTTGTTCTTCACTCCATATATATCATGATATATTAATATATATTATAATATAACAAATTGAATTTTATATTAACTATAATATTGTAT